>LVLI01000406.1:0-57639 GCA_001687465.1 Halocafeteria seosinensis
GTGAACAGCATTTAGGTGCGAAGGTTGTTCAGATTATGGACGGTCATCACTCTACGAATATGCCGGAAATAGCGGGGGTGAATAGTGTTTGTATTCTCTACGTTTCGTCTATCAGGGACAAGATCTTCAAGGAGAGAAGCAAGAAAAGTGACTGGACGTATTTCCTCCCAAAATTTTCGAAGGAGGAAACAAGGGTTTTTGCAGAAGTAAGAAGTAAGTATCTGCCCCAGCCAACTCTGGATGAAATCATGGGGCGCTATGAAGAAGTAGGTGGCTGCCCACGATTCCTGACGAAAGGGAATACCGCATACAAGAAAACATTAAAAGAGCAAGAAGATGCGGTAAAATTTCTGAGGGAAGCATCAATGGATCCAGACGTTTTGCATGATGTGACTTCAACTGTTGCGTCGAGGTTTGTTGTTCACATCGGGGCACGCCCAACTGAATATGAGGACCTCAATGAACATCTTCAGAAGTATGCTGTTCAGACTCGAGAGATTGCTTCAGGTCGTGTGAGCCGGTTGATGGTGCTGTATTATAATCTTCAGATGCAGAAGCTAGGATCAATGTTGACCAGTATTGACACACCAGCACGGCCTTATTTTTTTGAGAGTGTGGTCATTCAATTTGTACAAAATGGGCCCACACTGTCGTGGATGGGGAGGAGGAGACGCCGGAGACAGCCATGGAGCTTCCCCAAACTGAAAGCGATCCTGGTGTTGAAAGAGTCGATGAAGCGTGCACATACGTTTGAGCTTACCGTGGGGCAGCTTTGTGTTCCTGTAGAACGCACGTTCCCCGTTATTGATGCCTGGTCAGCTCACTATCTGGTCCAGGTAACGGTGGCTAAGCGACACGCTCTCGACTGGACGAATCCGGTATTTAAGAATGTTTTGAAACAAGTGAGGGAATCCCGACGCCAAAACAGCATAGAAGGAAACATACCGTTTTACTTTTTTGTCCCCGAGGGTCAAACTTGCAAGACTGTAGAGAAAGGCACCCCACCTCATGATGTAGAGGTTTACGTTGTCGCATTGTCCAATCTGCCGGATTGGACGAGGGCTGCTTGCGAAGACGTTGACCCAGAAGAAGCAGCTGTGCAGCACGAGAGCGCTCATGGCTTTCGGACAATTTATGTCACAGCATCTGAATGCAATACTTCAACTACTCGTGAAGTTCTCAGTGCTCCGTGGGGAGAGCATTCCAATGTTGGGCACCAATTTTGAGACCCTTTCAAATCTGGTCTTACACACATGAGAAAACGGTGACTTGATACCCCATAGAAAATCAAAGCCGCTGACGCTATTGAACAACAAAATTTGTTAAAATTTTCACGTGCAGCTCAACGAGTCGAAGGCCACTTTCGTAAGAGCTTTTCGCGCTGGTGTAAAGGAAACGAGATTACGTCACTGTGAATAATGACACAAATTCCATACTTATGATAGATTAGGACACTGCCAATATAATGGTGAATCCAGAATTTCCATTTTCGTCTTTACATATTGTATTATCATCGTCTTCTTCTTGAAGGGTACGGTCTGCAGTGGCGACCTCCACCTCTCCGGTCCCTGCTAATAGCTGCTATACAAGCAGTCGCTAGCGCAACATGACCAAAAATGGTCCCAAACGACGTATTTAGCTATACTGTAATTTAGAATCCAAGGATATATCATTACAATGCTTGTAACACTATATATATGGCTCTACAAGTTGAAATTTGCTGGAGGAAAATTAACGGTCTTTTTTGGAATTGTGTGGGGTCGAAGCTACAAAATGTGGGGTTTACCCCAGAGCTTCGATTAGCTTCGATGAAATTCTCCGTATGCCTCGAAGCCTGGCGAAAAAAATTCATTCCGCCATCAAAGAGGAGGAAAGGGAATGGTTCAAATCTTGTTGTCAGGAACGTCCTGAAAAACCAGATCGGGAGTCCGATTCGGGACTCCAGGGACTCGTTGGCACAATTTACCGACCAATCATTAGGATCAGTCACCTCAGCAGATGACTTGCGAAGAAAAACAGTTCTTCTCCAACTCATTTTGCGTCTGTATGGGCATCGAACATACAACAGAGGAGGAGTTATGCCCCAGGTCCGGCGAAATTTGGGAACGTACAGACTGTACGGTTAGGGCTGTTGGGACCGATAAAAAAACAGTTCCCCAGGTGGGGATGGGGAAGCCCCCCGGGACCATCCCCATTCCCCATGGGGAAGGTTTGGGGAAGGAACATCGAAGACTTAACATGTTTTATAAGAATAGAACGTATAATCCAAGTCGTGTGCGTACATGATTGAGAAGGGGGACTGGAAGATTGAGGAGCGCTAGGCGTTTGGAAATGGGGACGAAATGGTCGAGGAAGAGCACTGGCCGATTGAGAAGGGGGTGAAAAAGATTGAGAAGGAACTGAAATGTAGCCTTGGAACTTCTGGTAGACTGGAAAGGCACACTGGGGCTTCTAGAAGATCGAGAAGTACTGGAAGACTGAAAAAATACACTGGAACTTCTTGACGACTGGGGACTAGAAGATTGAGAAGGGACCGGGGAACTTCTGAAAGATTGAAAAGGGGGAATTTGACTTCTGGAATGGCGACAAGGAGCACTGTCCGATTGAGAAGGGGTAGGAGGTACTTCCAGAGGAGCACTGGAGATTGAGGTGGTTGCTGGCTCTCCACAACCTTCACCGTCTCTGCAAGTGGTGGCAGCTCATCCTCAAAATCAGACGACCTTCGAATGGCGGTAGCGAAGGAACTTGACAGAAATTGCCCTCGTGGGCCAGTGGTGGCCCACTGGCAGGTCGTTGTTGCAACTCCATTTTCGTCCGATTACGTCTAGTGTAACGTTCTAGTTGTCACGGAAACACACGGCATAAGTATGCTGACGTTTAGGTCAAATGTTATTCCAGAGAGCACTAGTGTATGTACTTAATAGGCAATGAATAAGCAGGTTGGTCTTTGAATATCAGATTTGAAATCTGCATGCGAACTTTAACGGCCACTACTTTTGTCAGTATAGATAATGGTGTATTTCATCATATTTGAGCTCGTCGACCTCTATAATTATACAGTGCATATGCGCAATGACGTATTGCATGTCAATACATTCACTATTGGAGTTTTATATTCTCCACTTTGGGGATCCCCATTCGGGATTTCTTCCCCGGGGGATTTGGGATGGGGAAGCCTTCCCCATCCCCAGTTGGGGAAGTGGGGACGCCATCCCAACAGCCCTACCCAACAGCCCTATACGTACGTCGTGCCGGGTACGAGGGTAGACTCCCAGTAGTCGTCAACGAAAACGGTGGTGCGTTTTCTGGACTCTGTAAACTGTTGTACGGTATACAGAATTGGAAAACAACCATAAACCGGGAGCAGTGCTTTCGTAAACAAACAAAGTATTCCTCTGAAGGCAGGCGTCGAACAGATACTATCCTGGTAGCGCGCCGTGATTCATCATAGCCTTTTCTCAAGCTACCTGGTAATACTGTAACCATGGCACGACCCACAAAACGTATATCATCATCTTCGCTCACCTTGCAATCAACGCTGGCGTTGATAGGGGTTGCCTTCATTTCTTTCCGTCCTTGCTTGATATCCGACAATGGGCCAAAGCGAACGGACGGTCCCAAACCCAGTGAGCAATGCGTAGTGCATCGCGTACCGGTATTCTCTTATCAGTGTGATACTTCCCCAGTGTATGGATCTCTTCAGAGGATGTGTCGCTTCGCCTGCTCTGCTCGTATCGTGCCGTCATCTTATTCGGTTCGTAGCAAACATGTCCCTTGTCTTCCGATGCCGGTTCAGTTTGGCTGGTTGTTACGAGGAGGAAGGGTCCACAAGATGTTCTCTTGTGATTATTACTTCCTTGGAAATATGGGAAGAAGGTTGCAGTGTCTAAGTATAGCTCTCCCGGAAGATCCAGTTGCAATGAAGCATCTTGAAGCCATTAACGTGGTGCGGAAGAGTACTAGTGACATGAAGTTCATCGGTCATTCCAATGGGTTGTTCACGTCTGAGACGAACGCACACCTCGAAGTGAAAAATGACTCTTGTCCAAGGGTTCATTGGACAACGACCGACTATGTTCATCGGTGGAACAAGCTGGTTACGAGCGGACGAGCAGGTAGTGCTTCTACAACTGCCAGCATTATAGCGAATGTGGTGGATCCATTCCGTAGTGTCCGAGAGATAGTTCGCTTTTGTGATCACATGATACACCTTGGATTACACGCCTTGACTGTCCCCAAGGAGACATCACTGCTTGATTTATTCAGCCTGCTGATCGCATCCGTCCCGGTTTTACAAGCATTGAGTTGCAAGTTTACAACTCCTGGAGATGAAGATTTTTCGGCAACTCCCAGCAACACTTTGGAAAAGGCTTCTCCCTTGCGATATATATTTCCAACCAAGACACTGACGTGGCCATCGCCTTATAGGAGAATGAAACTCCTAGCGCATGGAAGGGCGTCTCTGGCTTACGCACTGCAAAATGCGAGTGGTAATATTACGTCACTGACGACGGTTATGTTGGCGTTATTGTTTTTCGGTTGCATTCTTTTGAACGAGGTAGTAGCAGCAACAGATTTACGACCTGCGATTCTAAATGGTGACGAATCCTGCTTTCATTATAATGCGGCTCAACACCAGTTTGAAATGAATTGTAGTGTGTTGGCTTGGGGTGATCATGGCAATACGAATCAAGACTACATCTCCTTGGATACGAATGAGACATTTGATGGTGGTCGGCAAAATGGTCACTTCATAAATCTGACCGGAATAACAGATTTCCAAGGATTGTTTACTATACTGGATAGTGTTGGATCATTTGATCAAGCTCCCTTGATTCGGAATCTTGATGTGCGGAATGGGGAAACTGAATGGAGAGGTGGATTCATTGTCCAACAACGACAGAAATTCTTTATCATAGATTCATGTAGTTCATCAGGAGATATTGCTGGTAACTGGGGTGGTGGTATATGTGGTTGGCGAAGTGGTCTTGATCATGGTCAAATCAGGATATCGAATTCGTATTCGACAGGGAGGATACCGGGTGACGATGCAGGTGGTATTGCAGGTAACGGTGTAGGATACAATTATGGGATTGTCAATATCACGGATTGTTATTCCACGGGGACTATTGAAGGACAATTTGCAGGTGGTATTTGTGGAAATGCTGCTGGTTATACGAATGGTCAAGTGTATATAACTCGTTCCTATTCCACAGGAGATATCATTCCTAATGCTGACTGGTGTGGTGGTATTGTGGGTGACCATGCTGGTCTGAACAATGGATTCGTGTACATCAAGGAATGTTATAGTATGGGACAAATATCTGCACAATTTTGTGGTGGGATTAGTGGACGGGATACAGCAGAAAAAGGGGGTGAAGTACATATCATAGATTGTTATACACGAGGAGATATTAGTGGCGAACAAGCAGGAGGTATTACAGGATACCAGACAGGAGGGCAATCAAGCATTGCGACAGGTGATGTCTACATCACAAATACATATGCATCAGGTGTAGTCACTGGGACGAATGCTGGCGGTATTATAGGATCTATATCAAGTGAAGCAAGTGGTACTATCGCAGTAAAATATTCGGTATATAATGGCAGTGAAGGAGCAGCGTCGATCGTAGGAGTGTATGATGGAACTAATCTTGCGGAAACAGACAATTCAGATAATTTGACCGATATTCAGGGACAACTATATCAACCAGGAGGGTGGTCTGAGGACGTATGGGCTTTAGTTAGAGGATCAAGTGACGACGACGACGAGGAGAATCTGCTGCCAATTCTACGCTTTCAATTGGTACCACCGTCGTCCCCTACTCCTTCACCGATGTCGACGCCATCAGCGACAACGACAGTGTCGGAGACTCCTTCAAGCAGTGCCACCCCATCGTCATCGTCCTCGCAGAGCCAAAGAAGGACTCCAACTGGAACGGCAAGCCCCACGCCAACTTTGACACCAACCCAAAGTTCCACTCTCACGTCGACGGCCACGAGATCGGAAAGTCCGTCAAGTACTGCAAGTGCCAGCCCAACTTGTACATCTACTAGCTCGGCTCCATCTTCTACCACTAGTTCTCCGACTATGACAGGGACGTCATCGTCGAGCTCAACTCCAACACGAAGCTCTATACCGACATATTTTGAAACAAATAGTGCTTCAGTTACGAGTAAACCAAACGAACCTACTGACGAGGTCATTGTACTGCCTGCTCAAAGACCCAAACGCACAGTAAAAGGCTGAAGGTGTTTGGAAAAGCATTTCAAGGAGTGAATCAAGAGAAATGTGGAGGCGTAGCCCAATATAGTTACTGAGTGATATATTTTGCAGTAGTGGGACACGAAACTTAACAGGCTTAAATTGAGCATGCACCCAACAACAATGTTGATTCTTCCTGCATGCAATGTGATACAAGTTCATCCGCACTGAGCCATTCAACTTATCTGGGAAGCACATGAAGCTCGGCTTCGTTTGAGTAGTTGCATGCTGTAGCGTTCAGCCATCCCTTTATCTACTGCTCTTAGGTATCTCTTTATCTTCTTATTGCAGCTCTTGTTGTCTCCAATGCTCTTGCAAAAGGGATCATCATATCCCTCTCTTCCTGTCGCTGTCCTGTTTGGCTTGCACCCTCTTCCGGTTCTTGACGTGCGCGGACAGTCAAATCATACAGCCTAGCTAAGTGATCGAACACTACCTTCGGCTAGTGAAGGCGTTCTTGTCTCAACGACATGTCTCTTTCGACTTGGTTTTGAACCGCTATCGCTCGTTGGTGCAGTTTCTGCTACCTATGAATATCCTTGACAATTCTTATCCTCCCATACACACCACGTTGTTCTTCTCAGACGGCGCAGCGGCTCTCTTCCCTTCCTTCGGCTGACAGTTCTCCATACCATTGAACGCGCTTTAATGCTTGGATGGAGTAGGAAAACCCGAGTCTATCAGGTTGTCGTAGACGCCTATCACTCCCGTCCTCAACCGGCAAGCAAGCTTCCGGAAGATTAGTGAAGTCAAGTTGAGACTCGAGTGGACCGACTGAGTCCGACCCCTACAACGTACTGTATAATATAACAGGGCCTATATACAGAGTGATATTGCAAACATTTCCTGGTATGACATGCATCTAATGATGTCGGGGTATCTCAGTTGTGTGAGTGATTGTGTTCTTACTCCAAGAGATGTCAATGGGAGAGGGTGCCTCCACACAGGGACAAAAAGGGTTGGGTGTTGAAGTTGCCCTTGCGCTCCCCGTGTCACGAAATACATGGCTCCGACGAAACCTCAGTCTGAGAGCCGAACATGGAGCAGCTGCATTGCTATACGCAGCACCAAGCAAGGAAAAGATTTTCACGAACCGACGAGTACATGGTAGGGCTGTTGGGATGGCGTCCCCACTTCCCCAACTGGGGATGGGGAAGGCTTCCCCATCCCAAATCCCCCGGGGAAGAAATCCTACCATCAAGATGGCATCAGCCATTGCTTTTTGTCTATAACGCTACCAAGGCTGCCGAAACGCGCAATAGCCAATGGCAACGTGATCGGGCAAAAAATTCACTCTTCAAAGTTCAGCATAGCATGTACGCTGCCTAGACTACAATTGTAGACTTCTTCCCCTACCTGCTCCTCGGCAGGAGGATGCACAACGAAATAAATCGCGCAGTCACAAAATATATAATTAAATATGCAGTTTTGAAGTACAGATGAAGTGATGATCAGGCTAACAAAGAGATGGAAAACGTCCTCATAGAAGATGCAAATGGAGACTTCAAGTGGGCGAGCTTCTCTGCCACATGCTGCCACAGTCTGTTCGTTTCATCATGAATCCCGAATCTATGGCGATGATATAAGTCCAATGCTGCAGGAATTAACTGAGCTAAACTTTCAATTCCTTGTATATCCTGCATATAAGGTGGGTAAACTTTGAGTATATCCAAGCTGAAGTTGAGGTGCGTGTCAGGACATTAGTTGAATACACAAACAAGTTTTTGAACTTGCCCTGTCAGGACTTGTGTCCCAACCTAGTTTTGAAGCGGTAATACGTGGTGAGGTGGTAGATACAGTATAGCTGGAGGAGTGTTATTCTCCCCTATTTTTCTAAGGACTGTTGTTTATTGTTTTCCAAGCTGCAGCAATCCTTCTCCAGTTTTCTGGGAGTGATCTTTACCAGCCTTGTCCCGTTTCAAGTGGTTGCTGCCTGCTGGCGAAGCCTCGCGAATGTCGAACAGGTTCATAGCAATTTGTTTTATTCAAAAGGGATGATCAATTGAAGTTTTGTCTGCATTGCCGATAACGTGTAGTCTACTAACCAGAAACGCAGTAAGCTCATCTGGCCAAATCATGTTGCGCCCTCGGTCCCCGTATCAAAACGTGATTAACGTCTTGACGAACGCTCTTGTAATGATAGGCGTATATTCCTTTAATCTGCCGGAAGTTGCAACTTAGGGAAGTCACGTTTAGCCACCTGTTTTGACAACTTCACCTTCCAGACGCGGTTCTCCCGCTCGTGTAATGTGACCAGAGTTCCTCTGGCGCTGGAATTTACTAACAGCCGGCAGGCCAGGGCAGACGAGTTAACATACCTCGAAGCAGTCGCTTTGTTTTATTACCGCGCAAGATTCCTACGGTAAGCCAGGCTTTGACAACAGAAGGAAAGTGTAGCTCGAACTCCTCATTAGTAGCGGCCGATGAGCCGCTTTTAGTTGGCTCTTTTTCCTCCCAAGTGAATCGTACTGGATTATCGATAAACGCAACTGTTTTCCGTTCGGAACATGGGCATAAATGGCTAGTAAATACTGCAACAGGCCGCTGGAATTCCAATTTTAGTGACCACCCTTTGAGCACAATAAAGAGCGTGTATTTTTTCACCTGGTACAACTCGTTGCATGTCTATTTCCCCCTTTTTTCTGGTATCGACAGTACCAGGTACAGCAACATGTCGAAAATGACGAAATTCGATCACTCCAAAAACTATGAATTGCACATAATTCACAGGATCCTGTTTCCTCTAGAATTCATTTGTTACCCTCCCCGTACACACGTGAGCAAAAATTGAACGTCACCGCCTCGATAAAAACGGCGAAGAATTCCCACCGGAAAATTTCGGAAACGTTATTGAATGGGCGAACCCTTGGCTCTGTTTCGGTCGACCAAATATCTTCGAGGCAATAAAACAAACCAAAACAAAACTAAAAAAAAATGTGCCTCTAAATCCATATGCTTCTATGTAGGCGGCTGCGTCGCGGCAGCGGCAACGTGACTGCACTCCACCGGGTGGGCCTTTAGTGCCGTATCCCGGTAATGAAACTACCGGTGTTGGTTCTAAAGATTCGTCCGAGCTTTCCGACAAAAGAACGGGAAAAGATACCATAGACTTTCAATTCCCTGTCAAGTTGGAGGACCACGGAGCAATCCAGTTGTATCCAATGTCTGAAGGATTCTATGATGATGATATCGATATGATACGACTTGCAGACCCTGTAGCTGTAGAGAAAGCTAATCCGATTTGTTGTTGGGCGCTATTGATGCTACGCTGGAGACGTGGGAGAAAACGATACATACCGAAACAAGACAAGGTTCAAACGCAAGGGAGGAAGAGACCAGGCTTCCCTCCCACGAAGTTATCTATCTACATTGCCACAAGGGGCGCGGTAGAGCGCCAACTATCGCTGCATTGGTACTTATCTCAGTATTCGGCTTAGAGGTAGATGAAGCTCTTAAATATCTCCAATTTTGCAATTGGCACCGTTGGAGTGAGTACGGGTCCAGAGTTCCTCAGAGCGACAGACAAAGCGGAAGCGGTCAAACATTTGGCTCCCTAATGTGCTCAAACGTTCGATTCCTTTGGGCTCTTCTGAATTGGCCAGTTTCCATGGTGCAGACCAAGATCTTGACGCAACCGGTTCTCCTAATGAGGTGGCAACTGGGAAAGCGACAACCCCTCAGAGCGTCACTGAGAAAGCCACTGGGGAACCCACTACGACGACCACTGCAAACACATAAGGGTGTCTTACTGATGGTTCGTACCACTCTGGTGCTTTGTCGCGTAAGCGGGACGGCTGCCATTCCTGTACGTTGCAGTGCCAAGATCTTGTTTTTCAACAATTTTAGGCGGGCTTACAGACCCCGTGAGATAATTAACACAAGCATGTCGGTCATTGTCACGGTTCTGGTAATAAAGCTGTCGTAGTCTCTTTTTGCGTTGATTTTTCTTCCACGTTCGCCACCGCTGCCGTCGTTTTCTGCCTTGTTTCCCTCCACTCGATACATCAGCTTCTGGCTTGTTGCTTGACGCATTACAGTAGGCTTTGCTTCCTTCACTGGACCCACTCATTGCATAGAACTGTAACACGGGATAAACTTCCCCCTTGACTCAGAGGAAGACCTCCGAGGATCCATTCAATGTTTATTCACGAGTATTGATGGTATCCTAGAATTAATTGGACATGTTGTATGCATAATTCGGTTTCTGGGGTACCAAGAGAATGACGCCATCCTCCTCCTCATCATCAAACCGCAGGGAGGAAGCCATTGTGGAGCCTACGATTCGGTAAGTGAGTGTTGAACACATTGCGTACTACCAACATGATGGATTCAGATGAATTATCCGGATGGCATTGCAGATTCAGAACGGTGACGCTGAATACGTGGCTTCTCCCGTACAAATTGACCCCTCACACGAACGAGCGCACTTCAGCCATTGTACAAGAGTTGCATCGTTTACAGCCCGATATAGTATGTTTTCAGGAGGTTTGGAGTCATAAGCACGCCGAGTTCATTCGGAAGGCGGGCAAACATCAAGGCCTCGTGTACGACTACGGAGACCCTTCCACCGGAGGAATGCTCATCATGTCGAAATTCCCCATGGAGAAGAAAGAGTTCATACCTTTTCAGAATACCGGGTTCCCAGCACATGTTTCCAGTGGTGAATTTTTATCCCGAAAGGGCGTTTTACGAACTCGGCTGATTACCCCAGCAGGACGGGTATGTGTACAGTCTGTGCACTTGGTGGCCAACTATTCGAAAGCAGCCAATGAAACTCTGGAGGATGGAGAGGATGGTGCCGAGCACATGGATGTATACCACGGGAAACGAGCGGCCCAACTTGCTGAGATTCTGGCAATTGACCATGGTTTAGGCACGACCCCGAATAGGAATTTAGGGGACTTCTTGTGGACCGAAACCGAAGAGAGTGACAAACAGACATTCCCCGAGGAACCTGTTATACTGCTTGGCGATTTTAACATCCAACCTAATGATGCATCCCTACAGGCATATTTAAAGCTATCTGGATTCTTAGATGCAAGTGCTATATCAACTCCATCCGCAACAGAAGCGTTTGGAGCTTCCTTCCCACAAGAGGCAGTCGTTCAACAGACAGGAGCTGATCAAACGGAACAAAGCAAACGAATTGCAAGACATGCTTATGCCGCTGCGGATAATTCTTTAATGGGACACAAATGCTTTCGAGTTCATCCTGCTACAGCAACGATTCACACAGTTTATTCACCTTATAGTGCACACGAAATGTAAGCCCTATTCGCTTTGCCTAGGTTTCTACAACCCTTGGGGTTCGCTTACCGCCTCTTACGCAATACAGTCCCGCAGCCAAAGTGGATTATGCTCTCTTCCGTCCTGGAAAGCATTTGCTCTTCCCGACAAGGTCCAGACTGGCGTTTGCTAAGAGCTGGAAGCTGCCCGGTGACGGGATATCGAAGCACGCTTTATCTTCATCGCGACCTGCAGGTGGAACTCCGAGTTCTTTTGTTGAGTCCAAAAAAGAGAGATTACATGGTAAACATGTTCACGATGCCTACAAGGCTACCCCTTCCTGCGTTAATCGGCAAGTCGATGAAACCGGAGGGTCGAACGGTACGAGTCAGTTCCCCACTCGCCTAGAAGTGGAAGAGACAACCTCAGAACCTTCATTCATCCAACGCCTGTTTGAAGCCTTGGGTAAACAGCTCCGTGAACGCGTATCGTTGCTACGGAACAAAGCTGACTCATCTTCGAAGAACAGACAAGTCTCATATTCGGATCATGTAGGGATAGTGACAGACTTCTGCTTGAGTCCGCACGAAAGGAACGTGACCGTGAAGGACAGGTCCTCAGCCACACACTTGCACGCGATTGATGATGGCTTGACGGAAACAGAACTTATTCGCCGATTGGTTTCTGTCAAGTATTCAAGCTTCGCGCCGTTTCCATGTTCCCCTTTTAAAAATGACCAAAGTAAAGGGACTGAACCCACGGACGAGCCCGTCAACCGTCTCCAGGAATGCATTGATCATGGGATCCAAGAATGTGAGAGTAGGAGAAATTACTATCTTTTTCAAGGGGGAGCAAGTGCCTTTTCGACCGTTATCGCAGCTCGAATGCTTCATCGAGTCCAAAATAGGACGGTTGATCCGGCTACTCCCAAAGAAAACGGTCCAAATATCAATCGCCGAAAAGCGGCACTAAGAAAGAGCACCAGACGAGCTACGCCGGAAAGAGTTTCTTCCGTGCCTTCGTTCAAACCTGCAGGGACCGAAGCACCTCAACAAACAACTCGAGGACCGTTACTGTTTGGCAAAGGCCCTCGTGTAGCTCTTCGTTTCGGCCGTGTATTCCTTGCGGGAGGAGTTTGCTTAACTCTGGGGTATTCTGCCTTGGGAGCAAACACTTACTGGTTAGTACTCACTGCTGAAATCGCTGGCACAGATTTTGGTATCTTCTTTGTGCTGAATTGTCAATACAGGGAAGAAGGATCGTTGCGCAATGCTAAAACAGCACTATCCCATCTATACCCTCGACCTTCGGGATGAAAACTGGTTCGTGCTACCGACTTGATGCGTATGCATTGCTCCGTTAGTGGCTGCTCCGTCGACGCGAGTGACACAAGTAGATTGATGTTGGCTCGCTAGGGGTGCCGTCCAATTAATTTGAAAGAATCGAAATATGCAACGACGTTCGTCCGTCTGACCGGACGCTCAGCGGAGAGCTCAGAGAGGTCAATATTGGAAGCTTACGTACGCTGCAGTCAGAGAATTTGGCAGACTAAGTTTCAATCATGTTTCTGTCTCCTTCACCTTCTGGACTAGACGGCGCTCCACAGACAGCCACTGGTTTTCGTTAGAGGCCACGCTTCCAAAGAGGCTCATGATTAGATTCTGTAGAATCCCAATGGCAGGTTGCCAACGAGGCTGAGCAAGTGCAAAGTTCAGCTGGGATACCAAGAAGTTATATTTCAGTAGGCGGGGATCCATCTCCGTTGATTCAAGGCGCTGAAGTATTAATCGGAGGCGGTCTAGACGAGGTCTCGAGACAGTATCGCTTGGCTTTACTGGCAAATATGCTTGTCCATGTTCCAGTGGTACCGCCTCTTGCTCACGGCGGCGTTTGACGAAAGCCGGCCTAAGGAATACCCATTGCCACCAAGAAGGCTCCAACAACTTACTTGCACTTTTCTGAGGACCGGCCGACAAAATGAATAACCATGAGTACGATCTTGTGATCCTCCGATGAATGTCTTCATCGATTACTTTTTTCCGATAGCTTTGATGTTCCAGCTCTTTTAACTTCTTTTGCCATTCGTATAATCCTTCCCAGTCTGAGGGTGCTGCATGGGGAAACTTGGAATTGATGTATTCCATGTACCGACCGTCCTTCGGATATTCAGTTCCATGGTTTCCGGGAGTACTCTCGTTCTGAATCTGTTCTGATTGGAGAGTTCTGTAGGTCCATCGCCTGGTAAGGCCACGCCAGAATGAGGAGAGAGTTGACGTATTTGTAGTATTATCCAGAGATTCAGGTTGGGGCTGCGAACGCAGTTTGCTTCTGGTACTCAGTAAACTTTGCTGCTGCGCTTCTTCCAGGGAGTCTCTTTCTTCCAACTGAGAACTGTGAGTCGTGGTGCTGCTAGTACTAGTATTCCCTTCATAATACCTCTGAAATGCACCCCATTCCTTTCTGGCTTCCATTTCTGTTTCCACCACAGCTTTCGTCCATCCTACGACGATTGCCGTCGACGCCATCAATGCCAGTGTGGGGGCTTGGTCGGCCACAGACCTCAGCATAATTGTCTTCCATCTGGGCGCCTCTAAAGCTCCTGGAATCGTCTCTATAGCATAGATTCGCGTCTGGAGGAATCGGTACCAATAGCTGTATAGCATTCATAGAAAACTAAGAGGTCCTCGAAGGTTAATTCCAGTCACATGAGAGGCACACGTACTGGCAAAAGTACCCCACTATTCCACCGCGCATGACCGAAAAGGGATCATGAGATAATAAGAGCTTTAAGTCTTCTGAATACGGCGCAGTTCTCAAAGAGAGTTCCCCCAAGGCATGGCAGCCCATACCCATGAAAGCACATGTTAGAGGGCTCGGCAACCGCACATTGACACTCATTATGGTAATATATATATTATAATAAAGGGATGACTGTGGTCTAGGGGGTCAAATACTCATCATGGAAGCCATTATACTGAAAAAGGAATTCAAACAAACCCGACGAGAATTCCTCCTTTGTGCAAAATCTACATATAATGAATATACAGTCAATAAAAGAGTCTTCCACGATAGGCAATAGCTATACCCATGTTGTCAGTGTCGGTATCTTGAGTGCCGATAGAGGAAAGATGGGCTAATTGTCGACTATCGACGACTGTCAGTTCAGGAAGGAGAGCTTGCGCTGCATTATTCATGAGGAATTGAGATATTCTGCCACTAATATCTATGTCACATAATGCCATTGGGGTCTGTAAAGTACTGTGTAATCTGCATTCATGTAAGAGGGTAAGTAGTGCCTCCATAGACGCCCATACAAGGCTACTCACTCGATAGCAGGCTTGGTGAAGCCAGAGGAGGAAGCGAAGATACCCAAAGCATTTTGCTGTATGTTCCTGCGTGTACGATGCTTGCGATGAGTGAGTGCTCCTTCCAGAGAGCGAAGCTCTCCTACACCTGTCTTCTTAGTCTCATTCTTGCATTGTATCACGACAGGAATACCTGTGGAGACTGTTTCCTGGCTCTCATTGGAATTCAAAGCCCATACGCCTTCCAGATCGATGCCTTTATCATTTGGTCCTCCTGTCTTTGTTAAATTGATACCCCAACGCTTCAGTCGCTCTTGTACTGTAGACTCGAAAGTACTGCCAGTTTCCACGTAATTAATCTTTCTCACGGGCACCGCGATTCGCTTCCCGAACTGCGTATTGCAAATGTAAGGAGTAGGAAATGAGTTCCGTTTAAGAAGTCGCCCACAATTCCACATTCCTCTAGCAGCACATTAAGTGTGTCGATCCCAAACGATGCTGGCTCGTCCAATCAATCCATTTCTAAAGACCAGTATGTGCTTAAGGCTGCATATATATGTAGTACGAATGTTACGACGTGCGGTACTGTACGATTCAAACGACGTTCCAAACGTGTTAACCAAACACAAGCACAGAAACTGTATTACCTTAATTTAATGCACATGTGAAAGAAGCGGTTCCGCGCCACACTGTGGAAGTTACTTCTCAGCTAGACTGCGGACTTAGAAATCTTCCCTACAGTGTCTGACAGCGTACTTGTTCAGTGGCAAAATGCAACTCGGTTTCAGCGGCAAGCATTGCTGTTAGAAAAGAAGATTGCTTAGCAGAGGAGAGGTGGATCGATAAACTCACTCAACAGCCACCAAGTTGAAAGACACACACACAAATGTGACAGATAGCCCACCGTAGGCATCTACGACAGTGCCATTGGGCATCATGCCGACAAAATTAAGAAACGATTCGAGCGTCGTATCCAGTGAAGATACCAGCAGTATTCGAAAGGGCTTTGCGCAGAATAGAAGGAAAAGGACTTGTTGGAAGCAGTAGGTAACTTAGCAGTACACACACACAAATGTGACAGATAGCCCACCGGCCGGAAAGTTGACCGCATCCTCTTAACGAGGAGCGATATACGCCCGTGTTAAGCAGCGACGGGCCCGCTGTTCCTGCAGCCTTGCTGACATGCGCCGTGAGGGAACACAACACTGGTTATGCTCAGGAGGCATCGGGGGAGGAGCCATGCCTACGCCCACAATGTCAGAGGAACCGACAAGGCTCAGTCTGACAGAAGACCCTGAGCCTGCCACAGCGGCGCCGACGCCAAGACCGGTTGCAGCAGTGCAGGCAGGATGAAGTGTTGTTCCCGACGCAACAGTTGTGACCAATGACAAGCCACCACCTGACGCGGGAGGTGGCTCCGCAGAAATTCCGTCCACCTCAGTTTCGTCAACACAGCCCAGATTGAAGTACATCTCCTGCTCGAGATCGAAAAAGGTGCGGCTACCCAGGTCCTTCTGGAGCCACGAAGCCGGTTCCCACGTCCGTGCTGCCTCTGGGTAGCCCTTCCAGTGGACGAGGATCCGCTTGTCGTGGAGCCTGAAGTCGATAAACTTCTCGACATCATTTACCGTGTGCGTAGCTCTAGACAGCCACTCTAAGCAAGAGGAACCATTACCCACTGGGTTGTTTGACGCGGTCTTAGCCAAGCGGTGGCAGCCGAGTTTGAAGCCCTGCGTATGAACCTAATCTCTGCGCTCCTCACCATTGGGAGGTTCTTAAGGCCAAGCGATCAAAGAGGGTAAGGCCTACCTAGAAGCGATAAAGGCCGATTTTGGGTTAAAGACCTGCACAGATGTTCCTTCCAGATTTCATCTCCCGATCAAATGTCCAGAATGACTTTGGATTCTCCCGATGTGGGGCTGTATCCGCTAGACGACCTTGTCCCTCGCGTTTCACTTCCTGCTGCTTCCAGCCAGTCCATCCATCAGCTCCTATACAACGCGCCAGATGCGCGAAACATTGTGAATATCAGTTCGAGTTCCTACCCTCGCGAATATAGCCCAGATACAGTGTTCCCCCAGTGTCGAGAAGATCGCAGCCGCGTCTCTTATCCTCTGGTTCCGTCCAACATCAGCCGCGATGTCTGCAAGAACACGTCAATATTCAGCCACTTAACAATGTCATCATAAAACCAACCGAATACGCCTTACAAACCATTCATAGGCCCTCCCGTAGACCCACGACCCAAGATCAGCGCTTGCACTCCCCAAATACCAACACGCCTTTTTGCAAGGCCCATATCTACATATCCTGCATTCTCTACAAATTTGAAATTATACAACATGGTAGCAAATTGAATGCTCTACAAGGTGATATGAAAAGATCCTGTATACACTCATGGAGTGTTGAGATATATAGGGTCGACTTGAGTCTCAACTTGATTTCACTCCGACAGCACAGTGAGTGGAGTGCCGTACAAGAAGGTAGTGAATCAACAGGGTTGTACAGCCATTTGTTTCAAAACAGAGAAGCAAACAGATCCTTTGTGCTGAGGCTCAGGCTTTATTGCAGTGTACTGTAGTTGGCAGGCCTGACTTTGGGAGCCCCAGCAGAAGTTACTACCGTGCACGTTTAAACACACCAACTCATTTGACAATAACGCCAGAATGGCAGCTGCAGCTCCGGAGGAAGCGCCAAAGTTGGTACTATCCAAAGCAGTGAAGGGGGTTCCTGATTGGTTTATACCGAACGAATGCAAAGTGAAGGATGAAGTTGGCTGGGCTCAGTGCATTACAGAATGTTTGGATCAAAGAGAGGAGGTTACATCAACCCTTATTAATGAGGCCCTAGGATGTCTTTGCCGCGAAGAAGGAGATGGGACCCTATTAGCATACCAAAGAAGGGAAGTCAAGCACAGTCTCGTAGTGGCCTGCTTTCTTTTGAGTGACCGTGGGGCTTGTAGGGCGTATGAAGAAAAACGCCTTAAGGATTTGTACCCTCCCGACGAGAGGGACGAAATGAAACGGAAAGTTGAAGAGTGGAGAGCGTCGGGAGCCGGTATATTTACCTCATTTACGCAGGAAGTGGGTCCTCTAGTACTTTCGCTGACCAACACGCTGTGTGACTTGATTAGGGTACTATGTCCGCACGAAACAGGTAAGTTCCTACCCACCTATAGATATTGGGTGCGTTTGAGTGCTTTGCTGGGATCATATGTGTGTGGCTTGGAAGGGACCGCAAGTGTTGTGAGGGAACGGTCTGTATGCCTCCACCTTTTTGGCGTTTCCAAAGGTTATGCACGGACGTTTTTTGGTTGCATTCCAGCGAGAAGGAAGGAAACGTAGGCATAGTGATCTAGCAACGAGTTGTGTCTTTTTAAATGGTGGGGTTCGAAAGCCAGGGTTAGGGGCTCGAGCCCTGCACACTTCCCTTGTTTGTCGCGCCGAACAGAGGGCGTTTGTTGTGCCCCGTAGGGTCGTTGAGTTGGTCCAGAATCAACTTTAAAAATTTCCGTGTCTCGTGCGCAGGAGCAAGGCGGCAGAATACCAGCTCCGAAGAATACACGAAGAAGGCCATTAAGAGAGTCCGAGAAGAAGCGGCGAAGCAAGTACAACAGGCCAACAAAAGGACACGAGCGGCGAAGGCGCAAGCACAACAGGCCAACAAAAGGACACGAGCGGCGAAGGCGCAAGCACAAAAGGAAAAGGAACGACGAGTGTTCTGGGAGCGACGGTATAACTCGCTTGAAAAAGAGGTTGAAGGGGATAGGGAAGATTCCATCGGGAAAAGGCGCTCACTTCCGCCTCTCAAGAAAACACAATCGGGGAGTGCGAGTAGCCAAAGCTCGACGCCGTTGTCCTCGCATCAAGGGGCGACAGCGACACTTAAAAGGTTTGACCTTGATGGTGACATTGGTATCAGTGCAAGCACAAAGGCAACAAGAATTTGGAACGAACGAGGAAAGGACGGTAAAATCACGTGGGCGGGGGAAGCAGACATTGCGTACTATGTGCATTGCGTGTTTAAAGATATTCTTATTACTTTGGGCATCACAAGCATTACGATTCACTCTGAGATGCAATTTAGGGGTGAACGTCCTGACAAATACCTCTTGTACGAGGAAACAAAGCCAATTGGTGCAATCGAAGTGAAGACTCCAATGAATAAGCGCACGAATCGCCAGCCCAACGGTTGTCCAACGAAACAAAACACAACTGGTATAGGGGACCCAATGACCGACCAAGCGGTACAGGGAAAGGTGCTGGATTACCTTAGACTTCTTAAGAGTTATTACGGGGTTATGACGCCGCTCTGTATATTAACGACTTATGACGAATGGCGCGTATTTTGGCTGGATGAATCCGGCGAGATGAGACGGGAAACCCGATCTTCGACCGCCAACCCTAAGCGCCATTTGTGGCCCACTATAGTGCAAACACTGGCTAAGAGGGGAAAAACGGAAAGAAGTCACCCACGGTTAAGGAACTCACCAAGAGAATGTTTCTGTTCAGAGATTTATGGAATTGGTCACAAAAACTTGATTGAGTTTCTTTGTTCGGTTGTGAACCGCATGAGGTCTGTCAAAATCAGTCCTCCCGAATTTAATGATCTCTCGAGAACAATCGTGAGAGTAGATTCTAGGGGTTGGGTATGGCGCGTATTGGAGTCAAGGGAAGGTCTTGCGTGGAATGCCCAAGTGCCATCTCAGAAGTACAGACAGTTCCATCTTCTTACACCTCTCGGCGCGGGTGAAGAAGGGCGTGTCTGGTTGGCCTGTACGGCAGACAAGCAAATTCTAGCCATAAAATTCAAACGCATCCATAGACACAGGACCACTGGTAAGTCAAAATCGATGGTGCACATGGAGGAACAGTCGCGCTTGAAGACTGAGGTACAGTGCTGGCAAGAGTCCCAGCCAGACATTGGAAGCAATGTGCGCTCAGTAGCACTGGACGGGTGTTCCGCCTTGTTAATGCCGTATCTTGCTCAACGCCCCGTCGGCAAAGAGTCAGCCGCGGAAAAAAGAGCCGTAAGTGCTGCTGTTGAGGCATTCGCCCGTAGCGGGTGGGAACATAAGGACCTTAGCTGGAGACATGTGGGATTCTACGGGGGTTTGAGTGCTCCAAGTGCTGCCTTATTGGATCTTGGTAACGTTGAACGTCTTGATGGTACAGAAGGCCAATGCAAAAAAGCCAGTAAGGCCATGAAGGAAGCTCTGCGTGTGTAGGAGTTTGGCTCGATGGAACGAAATCGAAATGGCAAGCGACAAAGATGTTCCAAATGCGGTGGAAGTACACGACAAGCGCACCTGCAACGAACTGTCACGTCAGTTAACCAATGCACGCATCGCAAACATCGTTGCTCCAATGTATGCCCTGGTATCGTGCGTAAAGCCATTGGAAAACCAGTGGCGAATCCCTACAAATTTTCCACCTCCGCATGACATGTTTGGGTGTTTCGGCGCATTCCGTTGTATACAAGTAAAACAAAGTATGATATTAAATCTATAAACATAGGCAATGTGGCTGGTAACTCGCATAACATACTGAAATACACCTCTTATGTCGAATGACACCACACCCGCGCCTTAGTCTTTACCACTCCCAAATGCATCCTACACAGGGCAAATAAGCATATCATTGGTAGTATGGGTATCACAAAATAATGTATTTCAATTAAATGTGCAATGCATATCATCCCATACCATTACTATGACAATACAGCGAAATATGTTCTACATGGCCCTCCAAACCACCCTTCAACTTGCTGTTATCGCAATTTCGCAAAGCTGAAATTTCCAAACACCGTTAGCAGAAAATTGAAAATTACTGTTTCCTTTTTTATTGTTTTTCCAGAGGGGACTACATCAGGCGAAATAGATGAAAATCCGGACGACCTCAAGAAGGCTTCAAGTTGCCGGTTTCTCTTCATTCGGAATTGCTACACTGATGAAATCCCTCCTTAAAATCCCGCACTCTGTTATTCTCTTGCATTAGCAATCATGCAAGGGCCAGTCGGAGGACAAGCAGCTGGAGGGCAAGGACAAGCAGCTGGAGGACAAGGGCAAGCAGCTGGAGTGCAAGGACAAGCAGCTGGAGGACAAGGGCAAACAGCTAGAGGGCAAGGACAAGCAGGTGGCCAACAAGGGCAAGCGGGTTGGCAAAGAGACTATTGGAAGGTTGCCTGCGGGAAATTGGGGGAAGCATTGGTAGTGACGGTCTTATAGTCTTCGTTGTTGCAGTGATAGCGCCTCGATTCTTAAACTGGACCTACGGACCCGGCTGGCGGGACGATGCACAACCGTTTTTGACAAGCGAGGTTTTAACTTATTTTTGGCGCTCTCGCCCCTTGCCACATGACCACCTACGGTACTTGATGAAGCAACGCCAACCAGACCTCTTCACTGAAGACTATCATATCAACCGGTCGAACGTTTATCCTTCCTTGGACAAAGCCTTTTTTCAAATCTGGTATGGGCCCAAGGAGGTAGGGAAAACAACGGAGGCACGAATGCTCGTACGTCAGGTCTCATTGGCCGGGCAACCGGTGTTGTATCTATCCTACAAAGACCTTTACACATTCGACCCTTTCCTGAAGTGCTTCATAACTTACTTAGAGCTGCCCAAGGACTCACGCTTCCCCGAGATGACGTTCTCCTATCTGGAGCGGGCACTGATAAATGAACATGCTGCAACTAAAACAGCACCATTGCTTGTTATTGATGACATCAACCGAGCTTCCGCGGATGATGTTCTTCGATGGGTTCGCTCGGAGAGTTCTTGGGAGAATGGAAAACTCACCGGGAGAAGGGATAGAAAAGATCCATCGTGTATCAGATTCAAGCAGAGCGAAAAAAGTCATATTCGGGAATGTTCCACGCGAAGAAGCATATAAATATCTACGCAAAGTGAAGGCGATCGAGGGTCTCCAGGCCTGTAGTTGGCGGGAAACCGGGTGATCTTAAGAAACTTGTCCCAAGCGTTAGCGCTGAAGAGTTAACGAAAGCGGACGTAGAATATCTGCGTGACGTTACACTGCGAGAGATTGTGGAAGATGCCTACAAGGAGGCGCAGAAGTCACTCAGTGATAATGTCAAGAGAAACTGTTTCCAGGATGTTTTACTGGCGTTGTCTGACCACACTCGAGGTATGCGGAACGGTACCGTTGGTCAAGAGAAGTGTCTGCGGGACCGAGAGCTGAAACGTGTTCTAAAACGTTATGACTATAAAGAATTAGTCTTACAGGACTTCCTAAGTGCAGGCAATATCCTGACCCACGATCGGGGCTGTTACTTATTTGAGACTGTATACGTTGAGGGCCACATGCTGGACGAGTTCCTTCACGAGCCCCATCCTGACTTTGAAAGAATCTGTCAAAAGGAGGAGAAAGATGTACACAATGGGAAACATGACGCCCCTATGCGGCAGAGCACCCAGCATAGCATGGAGGTCCCTCCTGTGTAAGTGCATACCTACCTATGTCTGCGCTTCAGGATACGATCAACCTTGCTCCGTTGCCTCGTGCTTATCATGTTGTCGAACTGCGGCAGGCTCAGAGCCTTCTTCCAGACTGAGCCTTAACGCCGTGTTGACGGTACCCCTGACTGCCAGGGTCTGACATCGTTGGCTCCGGCATGGCTCCTTCCCCAATGCCTCCTGAGCAAAACCAGTGTCGTTTTCCCTCACGGCACATGTCAGCAAGGCTGCAGGAACAGCGGGCCCGTCGCTGCTTAACATGGGCGCATACCGCTCCTCGTTAAGAGGATGTAGTCAACTGCCCGGCCGGTGGGCTATCTGTCACATATGTGTGTGTGTCCTTATTACAAGAAGAAACGATAGGAACCTCAGGACTGCTGACATCAGGTTAGCCTGTACGAAAACTATGGATTCCTCGCTTAAGTCATCAAGGGCGTTAAAAGGAAGGGCGTTCCATACATGTATTCGTGTTGCTGGAACCTGTTGGATTGACGTGAAACTACCAGGTGTCGAAAACTATCACCGTCCCAGTTGCAAGATCGGCGTCGCTACAAGAGGCAGCTAACGTGATCGAGAGGCGGTTTGATTTGACGCAACAGATGTAGCCATCATGGCATCGAATAAACCGGCTTCTCTTACACTCCTATCAGCATTAGAGACTGTGAGCAGCTCCTACAATAACTAATACACCGACAGAAGGATCATTTCAGGGGCCGCCCCAAGAGGAAGAAGAGTTTTCGAAACGGCACGAGAATGGAAACGATACAGCGAGCAATTAGACTAATTAGCGATGTAAAATCAAGCGCTTGAAACTCACCGTTTCCACGGTGTAATGCGTTTGAACCCAGGGCTTGAGTCCGGTTACAAGCTATTGATATGTCAACCGCGTTGTTCATTTTCTCATGCGCATTTCGAATAGGCGAGAGTGCTGTAGAAGTTCTTAACCTTTTGGTCAGTTATTATGGAAGCGCTGGTAATATTCTCCCTCAACGATATGCTGTCTAGTGATCTGCATCCCGAGCATAAATCAGTAGTATTGATATGATGCGCAGTTTGTTCAATAACATACTTTGCCCGACTCAGCGCCACGTAAGCTTGGCCATGTTCAAAGGCGTTATTCAGTCCAATTTCAACAGCATCGAGCGTCATTCCCTGAGATGATTTAAACATCGGTCACATTCAGACGAGTAATCCGCTATAATGAACACCCCGTACCTGAGATTTGTGTACACTTAGGGCCCAAGCTAGGTCCAACGGAATCTGATCGCGCATCGCTACTACCTTTCCTCCCGAAACAATGTCCCATTTCTCCTTCCGGATCGTCGTCCGAACACCATTAATGAACTGAACAACAGGATGTCGACTGAGACCAGAAAACGAAACGACTACTCCGCGGGCCCCATTAGTTAGCCCACGTGACTGATCAATTGTTTTCAGTAGGATAACCTGGGCCTCCACTGTGGAGTTACGGGAAAAGACGTTGCTCTGTAACCGAGTAAAGTCCATAGTGCTTCAAAACCTTACGCTTGAGATCCAGGTATTTCCGGAAGCGACATTGCTTGTCAATGTTTGGGACGGGTCCTTTGACATAGCAGACATCTGTCGCCGAAAAACTTGTAGATTCGCTAGCCAGGTCCCCTAAATGCTTTTGGTTTATGTGATCCACATCAGCTTTATGTGTGCACAGTTGAGTTGGCAGTATGCCATACCCATTGTGCAGGGTGGCGCGGTACCTGCCATTGAGCATCTGTAAATCTTCTTGTTGTACCTGGACCAACCAAACACTTTGATCCACAACCGATTAATGAACGAATGCATCAACAAATTTGCTTACATTACCAACCCTAATTCGATTCAAAATGTCTAAAAACCGGCGGTCGGTTTGTCTATACACTCGTTGAAGGTGAACACACTCTCCGATCGCCCTTCAGGCAGGAAAACTCCAGGAAGCGTGATAGCAGCAAGAAGATTAACAAACGTGAAGCGTGCCACTTACTCCTCCCAGTGTGGGGATTCAAACGCGTACCGCGTACATTGGCCCAATTTTGCAACCGGGGGCAATTGAAAAAAGTCACCACACAGCACCAACTGAATTCCCCCAAATGGAGCAGTATTATCCCGAGTCAGTTGGCCGACGCGGTGTAGCACCTCGAAAGTCTCTTTATCTGCTGGTAACGCTAGTGCAACATCCAATGCGGCCATGTTCGCAGCTGTAACAGCAGAGTGAGAACGTACCAAGCATTGAGATTTCATCAATGACTAGTGTCTTAATCCTTGTCCACTTCGAAACGACGTGGGATTTACTCGCGCACGTTTGGGCCTTCTGCTCTATGGTGCCCGGCTGGAGAGTAAGTCCGGCAAACGAGTGTACAGTAACTCCTCCAATATCACACGCAGCTATACCAGTAGGCGCTGTATAGGCAACTGTGCTACTATTCAGCACCGCCCGAATCTTTTGTAGTAATCTGGACTTGCCGCTCCCAGCACTTCCGGTGAAGAACACACTCCGACCTGCCTTCACCATACTCAAAACCGCTTCTTGATCTTTGGAAAGAGTGTCGATATTGTCAGCCTGCCCCATCTCTTTTGTCTTTTTTGCCACTTCCTCTCGGCTTGAATTCGACCTTTTCCTTGGGAAATGGTCTTCAGTATACTGGGGCAGTTCCACTCTGGGAGCTCGCAAGTCTTGTGAAGCAGACGCGGGCTTGAGGAGATTACGCAGTGCCTTGATTTGCTGAGGCTCCATCCGACTCATCAATAGTGCGATTCCCTGCTTCTTAAAACGCAGAGTCATGAGTCCTTTCTGCCAAAGGCACCAAATAACTGTAAACCATACCGGTAAATTGCCAATCTATACGCATGTGAAGTTGGCAGCCGTTTACCATACCGCCAGGCTGCGCCCCAGAATGCATGTACGAACCTTGTATGGATTTTTCCCATTCGATGCACTCAACATGCTGACCTTTATCGTTGTAAACCTCAAGATATTTCCATGTCGCTGCAGAACTGTCGTTATAGTTAGGGGTCACCGTATGCGCGCGCAGCGAAGCTGCTTTGTGCTGTTTGCGGAACCGTAGCTGGTTGGATCCAGGGCTGAATCTCTCAAGAGTTATATCTCCATTGACTTCCATCTTGGCCTCTTTATTTCTTCCACCCCAATGCATGTACCACACCAACAAACCACAGGCACTCATTCGCTGAAGATCAAAGTTAGAAGCCATGAATCGTTGAAGTTGAGTGAGTCAAACATGTCACAAGCCAGCAGGATTTACCATGGTCCATGCCCCACACAACGACGTATCGTTAGAATATCTCATTTTAGTAAATCTCTGAGTGTTTCTGTTTAGAGCCCATTCAAGGGGTGCGCTGGGCTTGCGCTGTAGTCCATCTACTACCACACGGTGTACACCAATACACACATCACAGCGGTGCCACGAAATATACCTGTGGGTATTGTTCGCTAGCTAATAGAGAGTGATACACGGTATGGTCAAACAGATTACGCATACAAGTACTGGATAAGATTTTCTACGTTTACCTACCGACATGAATGAGTCATCGTGGACAGGCTGAGTTGAAGCTCCTGCCCCCGGGCTTTGCGAACATGACCAGAGGCCATTAGCAGGTAGACTGGCAGCAGTAGAACCACACATTATTGTTTTGAGTTGGCATTGAGCTGAAATATAGGGAAAATTGTTCGAAGAAAGAATTCGGCGCTTCTGTTTTGCAGAGTAAAGGTTGGCTTTTCCCCCGTCTTCGGTAAGCATTTAATGCTACTCTTGTAGAATCCTTAGTGAGTGGTGCAGTCCAACCCAATTAACTCATAATGCCGTCTCCACGGTATCATCATCGTAGAAGTCAAAGTAGCAGCAGATCCAGGTCGAGGTCAGACTCGAGATCCAGATCCAGGTCTCTTACTCCTTCGGATGACGACACAAGGACAGAATCGAAATCCTCCCGAACAGGCACGAGGACAAAGAGGGACAGGAGTCCTGCGTCTCCCCCTTCGAGATCGAGGAGAGAGAAGAAGCATCCTCGATCACCCACAGACACAAGTGAATCGGAAACGGCGGCGAGCTCACAGCGTAGAAGGCGCCACGACGACAACAAGGGAAGAGGAAGGGAAGAACGCTACTCTAAATCACGGCGCCGGGAAGGGAGAACATCCTCTCATAGACATAGTGACGATCAATTTGCTGACAGTGATGATGAGGAGCATCGTCATAATAGAAAGTACGGGGGTGCAGACGCGCCTGTTATCCCCGATGAAATGACCCATTTAACAGATGAAGAGAAGATGCAGCGTATGATGGGCATTTCAAGTTTTGCAACAACAAAAGGACAGCCTGTAGAGGATAATATTCGGGGGCCAGGCAGGGGTGCCGTCAATAAGACCAAGCAAAGGAAGTACAGGCAATACATGAATCGGGTAGGAGGTTTCAACAAGTTATTGGACTCAACTGACTAAGGACTGCGAGACGAGTTGAAGAATGACCAGCTGAATGGCGTTTCCCTAAAAGATAGACAGATAGAATCTGCGGAACGATAACAGATAAGAGTTTATTGATACACGGCCAGTGCTTGTGTACGAAACTGGTGCAGGGAAAATATAGAAACAGAATCTATCCATCATCCATGCAGAGTACTAGCATTTCCATAACTCCAAACTAAAAGATTTTGATCCCAGCTGCCGGTGGCTAGGCCATTGTATGTTTCAGGGTTAATGCCTACACAACTCACTCGCCCACTATGACCCATTACTCGGTTTCCCTCTTGACCTTGAGATTGGGACTTGGATGTACCAAGCTCGTGCCAGCGACTGCAAACAGAGTCGAACAAAACAAATAAAAGCCTACTGCCGCAAACTATAGCAGGGTAAAAAACTTACGTGGCATTCGCAGTTGTTTCCCAAGCGACTGCAGTATGATCTTCGTAACCAGCAAACAAGAGAGCACCAGACTTTGAATGAGTTATACTTGTGACACAGGATCCAGTCTTAAGGCCATCAGAGAACACAGCTAATGTTCCCCTCGTACGCATGTCAAACATTCGGCATGTGGAATCGTCACTCGCGGAAGAAATCGCATAGCCGTTCGGAAAGAATTCCACAGCGTTCACATCCGAGTCATGCCCGTAAAATGTATGTGTGCAAGGTTTTCGTTCCCTTATATCCCAAATTCGCACAGTTCCATCGCAGGACCCACTCCCGAATACTTGCGGCGTTTCTGGATTTAAAGACACACTCATTACATCTGCGGCGTGCTCACTAAATAATGCTTTACGTTGCGCTGTGTTAACATCCCATAAACTACAGTTTGAATCACCGCTGGAGGTCAAAATTTCGTTCGTACTAAGGAACCTGCAACAACTAAGGTAACCTTCATGACCCGTAAGCTCGATTGTCGGTTCGCTAACTGTAGGTGTGGCGACATTATTAACTGTAAATATGCTGCAAGTGTTATCCAATCCTCCGCATGCAACGAATTTCTGATTAGCTTGTTCGTAGGCACATGTCATTACCCATGCGGATTTTAGTGATATGGCTAAAAGCTTGACCTCCCTGTTGGCATCCCAAATGAACAACTTCCCATCTTGACTAGCACTAACGAGCTTCTCTTTATTCCCCCAGTGTAGTGAATATACTTTACCGCGATGTCCTGTACAGTCAAGCAAAGAGCATTACGAGTATCTCAATTCAAACTATTGTGCACGCCTCTTACCTTGTAGTGTTCTATAAACCTGGAAGCCATATAATCCCGGCGAGCTCTTCTTGCCGTTTGTTCGCCAAATGTCCTCTAACTCTGACTCTACCTGATATCGTCTCGTTTCCAAATCTGATTTTAACTTCTCCGCTTCTCTCTTCGTTTCCCTTAGACGGGCTGCTACTTCGCTATTCCTCGATCCCATTTCCCTCAAACTGTAACTGCTACTATCGGTATGTTCAATACCGGTCAGTTCATGAAGCAGGCTAACCTCGGGTTTTGTTTCCACAGGAAAACGTAGCAATATTTGCCAGAAAAAGAGTAAAACAGCGCCTTCCAACAACTATACGGTCGGTTGCTTCACTACAGAAAGTACGTTGACGCTTCAACCAGTCACAAAACAGATCCCTCCCAAAAACAACGCCACAGGCACAATTTTCACCTCCAGCTCTTCGAGTGCTAGACTTACTAGAGCAAGTGTCTGATAGGCTTGCCTAAAAGTGGCCGTGCTGAATGGTAATACGTATCCTAGAGAGGCTCTCGGCTCCTACCTTGGCACACGATTCAATCCAGTCCCACAAGCACTCACACAAAGATAGAGCGATGCAGGTACCACCAACAATATGTGTGCGTTTCGCTCTCTATGGGAAACCCGGTACGAGCACAAACGAGCAAGAGGGGTGTATAATGCTGCTACACACCCACCGCCAGAGACCAGTGTTGGCCCGCTGCAACCTGTTCGAGCTCCTTGGCGCCAAATAGACAGGAATGTCAGTCACGACGCACCAGAAATGCGCGTATCCGCTTTCGCCCAAGCTGCCTTGGTCTGTCTGCAGGGAGGCGAAGGAAATGAGCAACAATGCTCGTCCAACTCACAAGGGGAGCCTCTAGGGGACGGCGTCTCAGGGGTGCCCTCAAGGGGAAGCTTAAAGGGAGCCTGAGATCCGTGGGTTGTCACGGTTAGAAAAGATCAAGCAGCGGCGTATCCACACGGTATAGTTATCTTCAACCTCCAACACACCACCACATGCAAACGTGGTACCGAATAGCTAGTGCTGGGAAAATAGATGAACTACATCACACACCATACATTCACGCTGCCGAGTGGTCTGCAAAGGATACCCTTGGATGCCTGTTCGATTCCGGGCCCGGGCTCTCGGCCCGGACCAACGCCCAATTCCAAATACACATGCGAATGGCAGTTTCCAAACTTTCCAGTGTCTTCCCACCCCGATACAAAATTTGCTTCCTGTTTTGTTGGAAGGAAAACGAAGAATTCCTTGGAATTGTCTCCTCCCTTTGAGGCGAGGATACATGACACGAAGCATTAGTGCAGACTTTCGCGTATCATTACACTGTACTTGAGTCAGCAGTTGCATCAAGTGCCTTTATGAACGTGGACGAGTATACCTCGAAAACGGTAAAGCACCTACCGTACATACTTCGGTATATTCACTCTGTGATTAAGCTATAATTAAGAGCACTGTACGCCGGAAATGCGACGTAGCTAATAGCGAGAGTACTGCGGAAACCAGAGTAAATGCTGAACTTGAACGCACTCTTTCCGAGCAGGAGGCTTTACCGCCATCTCCTGGAAATCGAGACGTGTCATTCTCGTCCTCGTCATTGATTCGAACAAACAGCTCGAAATCGCCCTCAGCGTCTCTGTCTTGCCCCGTAACTAGAATATAATATTGATCCCCGCCGTTGACGACTGTTTTGAGATACGCCCCGCCGGTAGAAACCTCGCAGTCAGGGTGATCTGTGCTCCAGGGGAAGTCAATCTCCCCATCAAACAAGAGATTATTTAAGCATCCATCAACCAGACCAATTATAGTCGCGAAACCCGTTTTAGAGGAACAAGAAGATATTGTGATAGTTGTCGCGTTTTCTGACGTTTCTAGGCTGAAGACTTTGGTCCCTGCTGATCCGACGAAGATGGGCGGCGAGTCGTGTGTTGACCTCTTCAACTGGACAGTGCTCTCACCCACTGTTCCGATTTCTTCGATATCCGCGGCGAACTGGCACGCCTGTCCGAGACTGCCACAATCACAAACACAACGACCACTGTTAAAACAGTCGCCAGATCCAGAGCAAGGAGTGCTACCCGCACAAACAGCATTACTGCCCGCTGGGCATGTACTACCGATCTCCACTGTTTCTACCCCCTCAGGGTCACCGTAAGCCAATAGATTTACTGTGAGACCTGCTAAGAACAGGTTCAACGGATAGAATCACAGAAAATTATCCGACAGAACCTATTCGTCAGACTTACCATTGTCATCGGGCATGTTTGAAACTACTCCCGGGGTTGCACCACACAACAATGAACTGGCTGCTTCACTCGGTGGCGCTTCACTGTGCTGCTCCAGGTAACGAGCTATGATTCCCGCTACCACTGGGGCGGACATCGACGTCCCTGAGATACTTGCTTTAGCTGAATCGGAAGTATACCACGCAGAATAGATTTCTTCGCCGGGAGCGAAAATGTTTACGCAGCTACCGTGATTGCTGAAGCTTGCGCGCGCATCGCCTTCCGATGTAGCCCCTACAGTAATCGACGAAGAGCTCCTAGCTGGGCTGAACAGGCACGCATCAGCATCACTATTACCTGCTGCTGACACGACAACCAGTCCGGTATCATTCAGTGCATCGATTGCGTCATCTAGTAAAGGAGACGCTGAGGATGATAATGACAGATTAATTACTGCTGTAGACGCTTCACTATCCGAGAAGTCTTCGAAGGCCCAAATTAGCCCTGCAGTACATCACTCTTAGTGTACATAACCGACACACACACACACACACACACACACACACACAACCATATGCCTGTAGACAGGTTGTAGTACCGTACCTTCAAGTAGGATTGTCAACGTAGTCTCTCCTTCACATCCAAAAACTCGTACGGCTACTAAATTAACTTCTTTAGCTACCCCATAAGTTTTTCCACCCACAGTTCCAGCCACATGCGTCCCTGCATTGCCAATTTGCCGACAGACTCTTGTTGTAGCAGTTTGCTGTAGGCACAAGAGCGCGACGTACCGTGACCATTACAATCATCATTCCCATCTTCTATGAAGTCTACTAGGCGAATACGATTCCCATCAAACTCATCTGTACCCACAAGACAGCAGGAGCACTCATAAAGTCTCGCAGGAGAGTTTCTGACAACGAGAGGTCATACTGTGAGTTAGTCGAATCCCTGAGTCAATGATATACGCGTTTATACCTTCTCCAGTATAAGTATAGCTATAATGTCCGTCAAGTTCAGCGTCAGTGCGCTGATCTATCCTATCCAAGTTCCAGTACTCGGTGCTGTCGGTGGTAACGTCTGCACAACACATAGGCCACTCAGTTAGTGAAGTCATACCCCACAACTACATTCTTGAGCCACTTACTCCTCGTACTAGTTGCCGCTAATGATACTTTGCTGTCTGCTTCGAACCTTTCCACTTCAGCTCGCTTTCGGATCCACTGCAGTAGATGTCTCTCCGGAGAGAGATTCAGTACGGCCCCTTCAAGTAGGCGATGGAAGCGTTGTTTGACAGTCACAGAACAGTCATTATCCTCGCAATAGCGACTCAGCTGATAGAAGAACGATTGGAAATCCTCCTCTGTGTATCCTTTGCCAAATTTAATGAGATAATCATGTGTGTCTTCTGTGTTTGTTGCACGGAGCGTGTTCCTGGAGTATACGTCAGCGCCCACAGCTGGCTCGGAGAGTCCAACTGCTCCCACAAGAGCTACCACTATTGCCAAACGTTGCATGCTCACTAATGAAACGTCTATTCTCCTATCTTGGGTAATTCCTCGCTACCAAACCAGTTTCTGGCAGTGTTACTGTATTGTCGTGCGAGCAGTTACTTGGCGGCGCTCGCTTGCGACTTCCTCAACACTTTGGCCTGACGACCGGAGTTGGCTACTCCGGAGAACATGCTATCCGACGGGAAAAGCCTTTACTGTACCACCGTTGTAGTGAGCACTGGTGTTGAGCCGATGCTACTTATTGAACGAATCGTTGAAGCAGGCAGTATTTGTCAGCCTCATAGATTACTGTACATGGGTGATCAATCAATCAGTGGCCACACATGATCACTAATGAATGACTCAATACCACAATACTGTGTCAGTCACTCATGTCATCATGCTTGCCGGAGTTTGTCCGTCAACTTCTTCTCGTTGTCCGAAGCACAGTAGAAGCTCCGTGGGATGGACTTCGAGTTTTGACCATCGCAGACTCATCACCGAACTGACCGAGGACCATCTGGAAAACCAGTTAGCTCTTCCCTCTTCTGGCAGCGAGTAACAGCCCCGCGTACAGGGACATAAATGCAAAATTCCTTTGTTGTACCAATGCATGCTCGTTTTAGATTGCGTGACAAGTGCTCGGACGTGGGCACCAAGAGTTGAGATGCCCTCAGTCCAGTCTAACATGTGATCAAAAAATCCTTATTCTGTGACAGTAGAGGAGTGAAAACGCGTTAGCATGGTTCAATCATTACCCAAACGACTTTTTGTGTATCGCAAAATACCATATATATGGTATACGGTACACTACACAAAACACAGTCACTGTGAAGTTGAAGTTGTTTGTGGAAGGATTGTACAACGGTACGAAGATGGGGCTGTATTGTGCATTACACATGCAAGATGTAGGCACTGGGAAGTATCACGGGATGCTACTAGGTTAGGACAATGACCACACCGCTCCACACTGAGGAGAAAATGGAGAAAACGGGACAGACGAGCGAGAGGGGGTTGGTTGCTCCGGAGGACTCATTTGATGCCAATGACGGCTATTTTGGGCATAGTTCCAACCAACAAACGCATGCATCTCAATCGCATCCTGCCCTCCATGCCCCAGTCTCCTCGGCAACGCAGGAGCATGACGGCGAACAGCGAAAAAAGCGCAGTAAGAATGAAATACCTTGGTACGTGAAATTGAGTTGATGGCGCACTCCACTCGTTATTATTTCTGCGAGGGTGTGGATTCCTGCTTGTGTATATATGTGTGTGTGTTACGTTTTTGTACAGGGATGCCATTGACGCTATGCAGGCTGGCACATTCTTGCTGAAATGCGGACGCCTAGGGAATCCCCATTTCAGGTAAAGCCTCCAGTACTCCCACACTCTGATTCCATGTCGGATGCATCTTAATCATAATTGCAGAAAGTTTTCACTGAGCCCTGACTGCCAGTATTTGAGCTGGTATACTGCTCAGAAGGGGGAAGATTCAAGAAGAGGTAGGTACCACACCTGAGTTTTGTGTCGCTACTCTCTCTCTCTCTCTCTCTCTCTACATAACGGGATCCTGAGTGCCGCAGTCAAACTAACCGAGTACGCGCTATTGATAGGACAACATACGGAAGTATTTCAGAAACAAAAACGGCCGGACTTGGCTGATTTGTCGTTAAGTCTCGTTCAGAGAATAGATGTGGGTGAGAGCACGGTTGAAGAACGAAATCGCTTGAAATCGAGTCAGCAGCCCAACAGACTATTTGACGGGAGCGCTAAACAAGGCGACGCCAAAACCAGTAAAATTTCCGGGTGGATATCTTCCAAACGAAGTTTGGATATTGTATGCAAAGATAAGGAGGAATTCTCCCTGTGGCGGAGAGGACTTACATATTTAACCCAAAAGGCTCCCCCTATTAAACTACTCATACAACGATTGGAATCTAATGTATCATCGAATTTTCCCGATAGTGGAATTGGAGGTGGATCACGTGGGATCTTGGTCCAGAATTTCGAGCCATTTTCAGGATCTGGTATAGCCGCCCCACTAGAGAGAAGGTTCGAGGATCTGACGACAGTCGGGTACGGAAGAACACTGGTGGAAGAAGGAGGGAATGTAGACATAGTGGATTTTGCAACTATTGAAGATATCACCAATGACCATAGCTCCGTTGTCCTTACCAATCGGCAGCAAAAACCCACCGGTACTGCCCTCACTGCAAAAAAATTACGAGAAATCGCAAGCGATCCTGAAAAATCGAAGGAGGCAGCAGTCACGGCTCCTCCTGCCGATGAAATTGAGTCATTTTTGCAAAAGCGCATAACACGTAAGTTCGGTACTTTGCTTTCCGCAAGTACGTGTGGGTGTATGATCTGCTCCATTGTCCAGGTTCTTGCAACACGTTCGTGTTTGGCAGCAACGCATGGGGACAAGCGGGGACGCAAAGAGCAGAACGATTTCTCCCTAGTCCGACTGTGATAGGGTCCCTGATTGGGAAGGGAGTAAGACAGGTTGCATGCGGTCTTAATTTCACTATTGCGGCGACGGAAATGGGAGAGCTTTATACCTGGGGCTCGGGTTCTAATGGCCGTCTTGGAGTTGGTGACGTCCGTTACAGCATTTCACCAGTAAAAATAAACTTTAACAAGGACAAAAACCACCGACCAACGAAAGTTGCGTTTGTTGCAGCAGGGCATTGTCATAGCCTGGCCATCAGTGATTACGGAAAAGCATACGTATGGGGAGACAACGCCTTCGGCCAGCTAGGTACCGGCGACATGTGTGACAGATACTTCCCTACGCTGGTGACCGAGGCCCTTCGGGAGCGTATATCTCGCCAAGACGAATCTGTAGTCTCGCTCAATAATATTGAGAAGATTGACATTGCGCGACAGGGTACAAAGGAGCACGCGCGGCATCAGACGCACCACACTTCTAGTGCGACGACAGAGGGAAAAGTACCTGTCTTTGTATACGGAAGTTGTGGCATGAGTACATCGGTACTCGTAGACCTACACGGAAGAGTATATACATGTGGTCTAAGTTCGACTGGAGCACTTGGGCATCCGTCACTACCTGATGAACGGAGGACAAGGAAAGCTTCTCGGGAGGAAATGGCAAATCGTTCTAGCTTTGACACACACAATGAATCTGATTCTTTGCCTTCCCTACCTTCCGATTTACCCCCAGATGTGGATGATGACACAGCTAATATTCTTGATAGGGAACTAGAAATAGATCCAGCGGCGTATGTACCTCCTCCTGACAGTGCCTTTAATACGGATTATATCCTTTTGCGGTTCACCATGGTGGAACCCCTGAAGGATCATGTAGTTGTTAGATGCTCTAGTGGCGATTTTCACTCAGCTGTTATAACTCGTGATGGACTACTGTACACCTGGGGAGCAAACAATTGTGGACAACTGGGGCTAGGTGATTTTCGTGATAGTTGGAAGCCACGGCTAGTGTCTCACTTGTGCCTCAATGCACGCATGTTAGACGTCGTTTCCGTTTCTTGCGGTGCAGCCCATACAATTGCAATAGTTCGTTGCTGGTGCGATGTGCCCTATCGAGAGGGTAGGAAAAGGGCATGTCACCATTTTTCGTATGCATGGGGTGCGTGCACGTATGGCCAACTAGGAAATGTCAGTCCTGTTTACGAGAGTGACCATGTACATTATGGAAGGCCAGAGCCAAGTCGGAGGTTGGGTCAACTTCTTCACGAAGAGACGTGGAAGCTGTCACATCTTGTGGACAATTCCAGTACTGTTTCCTCAGGCCTGATAAAGCCACATCAACTGACATCACATTTTATCTTAGAGCTTCGAAGGAAGGTCATTGAAGAAAACCAGAGGTTATTGAGGGGACTACCTTGCACTAATATTCCGATCCCTGTTATGCATTCCTTGGAGTACGAATCGGAAGAATGGAGCTCAACTGCTTCGTGCCAAATTGACTGTGGAGAAGGAGGAGATTTTTTCATCAATGTGCGGTATGACGTTGGCTGGACACCCGATAACGTTATCTCCTTCTTCTTACCTGTACCCTCGCTTAATACAATGCTAGAGGCCTATGGTATCAGCACCAAGGAGCCCTTTCGCAATGGTTCGTTTTCTAACGAGACTCTTCAGCAGCACATTCGTCAAGTGATTGCCAATTTTAAGCCAATGGAAGGGGTTATTTCTACTTCTGCCGGAGCTTCTCATTCCAGCTGGATTCTTAATCGGGGTGCTCAAACGAGAATCTTCGTAGCGGGGGTCGGAGATGATGGCCAACTGGGCACATCCCTTGGGCCTTGTGGTGCCTACCAAGGTGTCTCGTTAGATAAGAATGCGGCGCGCGAATCAATGGGTTTCAGTGATCTTATCGACCCTCCGAAGGTACCCTCTGTGGCGCAGAAACACTCTATGGCCCTTGGAGAGAGGCTGCGAACGCCAGCCCAAAAGTATTTCTTCGAGTTGACCCTCTCTGATTACGCAGCGCCGCAGATATCTGTAATGCGCAGGATACTACCTATCAGCAAGGCCGTATCTAATGATGACTTCGGGGTTATGTTAGTAAATCAGGCTCATGCTCGTTTGAAGACTTTATCAAAGCGCCGTCAAAGCCTATCTGCGCTACCAGTCAGTGTCTTATCTAGCCACGAGTGCATGCAAAATTGTCTTGATGTGTTTTCTAAGGATCCTGTTCCGCTAGAGGCTATCCGCGAAGGAAGACGCCTTTGGTGGCTTACAATGGATGATCTCCCGTATCTCAAGGACTTCTTATCAGAATCGCAGTCCTCTGATACACCTTTACCAACGACTCAGAAGACGTTCGCTGGGGTCCAGAACGTGAGCCTGTATGACACCATAGGGAGTGGTGCTTTGCCCCTGCAGGGAATGTCTGATCGATATACTCGAGCAATTTCTTGCGGTGGTTTCCATTCGGTAGCCCTGGTGGCGGCGGAATGGATAAAAGACAGTAATGCCAGTCATTGCCTTCGATGCAACAGCAAGTTTACGTTCAGAGTCCGAAAGCACCACTGTAGAAGCTGCGGCGGGGTATTCTGTCATAATTGTTGTTCTGTCAAAATGCCGCTTTTGCATTTAGGCCATATAGAGCACGTCCGAGTCTGCGATGGCTGCTACGATAGACTGAAAGAAGCATAGTGGACTTCGCTGACCCGGGTTTTGTTACGGTAGCCTGATTTGCTTGGACACTCGCAGAAAGCTCCCTTGTGACAAAAGGTCTGGTCGCAGGCAGTTGGACACATGAATCGCCGAAAATAAGCGCTTCTATGTACTAGAAAGCTAGGCGTGTGTAGCGTCCGATGCCAGCTTACTTTGTGATGGGAGTATCGTGTTTTGTTTCCCTATCAACTCAATGAAGAATCGCTGCTCTAACTTGAGGAATTCCTTTGAGATTTGTGGTCTTGATTAATCACTTCCGATCAATATGGAGGTGATGATGATGCCGTGCGTATTGTATTGTATGAAGTGTTGAAGAGTGCTCCGAAGAAAAGAGGGTCTGTATGCGAATGGGACGCCACTTACCTATTGCGAACGCCTACAGTGTAGGTCTCTGAACAGGCAGTGTGATTTGGACACTGATTTGCACCGTTCGTTGAAGCATGACCCAGAGCTTGAATTATCCAAGCAGCTAGTAGTTGCGGTTGAATTCTTTACGACAACGATAGCTTGTAGAGCCTCCTATATATACATATATACATGCATAGAGTCGTGCCATCTACTGGCAAATAGGAAACAAGTGAAAAGGTTTCCCATGTGTCGCCTACGCTTATCTGCCCTGGCACTCAAGTGAATTCCCAAGCGTACAGTATATCGTAGAGCCGAGGTTACAGTAGCTAGGTTGATGTTTGTATTGTACAAAGAACAAAAAAAAATGCCCCGGGATTACTCCTTTCCTTGTCGATATGAGACCCTATAATGCGCATGCTCAAATTAGTTGTCTGGCATGTGTTTTTGATATCATCACACTTGTTGGGACCACGACCGGGTTGTGGCCATGTTGCTCCCTTTGTAGAGCAGGAGCACGTTCATATCGACGCAAGATCCTCCTTCCAGAGCACCTCGTCGAATGAAGAAAGTGTATACACGTACATCAAGGAGGGGCGCCACTGTGGGGAACCTCCTCATCGTGATGAAAAAGAGCAGATATGGGAGCAAGAGCAGCAGATTCTCGATGAGCTTCCACTGATTCTAACAGATGTGGAGTTCATTCGAGAGATAGAGTGTCATGTGTGGCTTATACGTCATCGAGGCTCTCTTTCAGGCGCTAATGTATTCGTATTGAAACTAGGATGCAGAGCCAGCAAAGACCCAGCAAGACCATTTAAAGGAGTTCAAGGCTTCACGGAAGCCATTGCTGTTAATTTTGTCAGGGATATTTTATGCCTCCCTGAACGAGTTTTGCCCACGAAGCTCATATCGGTAGATGTGACAAGTATCCATAAAACGAAGGAAGCTCTGGCTGCATTCGGAACACAATGCTATCATAGAATGGTGGAGAATCAGCAGGAATTTGTAGCCATAGCGGGGGCCTTGTCAGTCTTCCGACCACATTTGCGGACAACAATGCCATCTTCGATGGACGTACACAATTTATTGCGAGGCGTACAGACAAAGCATATGAAGTCCTTGTTAGAAGTGGTTGGCATCGACTTCTTATTGTCTAATCCAGACAGAGACTTTAGACCGCATAATTGGCTTACATTCCGTGGGGAATTCTTAGCAATCGATCTCGGTTCCTCGTGGTATCAAAGTGGTTTAATCAATGACAACGAATCTATACCTATGGCTGCATCCCAAGCGACAAAAGCGTGGAGCATGTGCTATCCATTGAAGCAGATTCTTGGAAGCTATGGAAGGAGTTATCACGAATGTTTTTCTGCTGAATTCATCCACATGTTCAAAGCAGTCCGTTTCCTGATGTTGCGGCCCATGGAGCGTCTACTTGACCGTTTCTCCGACAGAGTTCCGGACGTACTACAGAAGTATTTCGATGCCCTTCTCAAGGATAGCGTGGATTTACCTGCGGCCACACTTAGTAGAGCATGTTACCGTCATACGACAACCGACACAAGAATGGGAGTGGAGGGCGTTGCCAAATGCGCTGGCATATCTACATCGACTGCATTATCTGCTTCCATAGCAGCTCGATATCGTCAGCTCTTGTGCCTCGCCGACTCGGCTAACTCAGTGGACGAATTAAAACCACCTGCTCACTTCTCCGAACACGAATCCTCCCGTCATCATGCACCCGCCCAGGTACAAGATCTTTATGTTCAGAGTCTGCCTGTAGTATCACCAGATATTCTGTTTCCGGTGGTTGTGAATACGGCTACGGAGAGTTTTCCGACAAACGTGATAGTTGTGAACATGTATTTGAAGTCCAGTAAGGGTTTGCAATTCTTAGGCCCCTTGAAGATTGTTCGAGGAAAAGGAGTATATGCCGTTTCCCTTTCATATCTTGAATACCACGATGAAACAGAGGTAACTGTGATGGCAACTTTCAACGGCAATAACGGCGAAAGAGTTGAAGGAAGCTTCAGGATGAAAGTACTTCTTGAGCAGTTCAATCCAAATTTGACCGTACTCGACAGGTACTTCTCTAGAGGCAACGTCACAGAGACGTCATGCAGCGTAACGCTTACTGTGCCTCAGTTGGCCCTGCGTCCCGGCCAGATTTTCGTTTTTCCGCCGGCAAGCCGCACGAGCAAGTGAGTACTTAGTAGCAGACACGGCGGGTTACGTTTCTTCCGCATAGCCAGTTAMTCTTCATTATTGCAGATGTCTTAAAGTGTATAACCTAGCCGTCACGCGCAGTCTAACGTACACCGGCTCGTCGAACGACGCGGCTGTTGCGTTCTCAACCCGGGTGTCATCGGATGGTACAGATGAACCAAAATGGGGTGAGGTTAACTTATCAGGCAATGTCAGGGTTGAAATTGCTAATGTATGGTTTCTTGGGGGCGGTGGATCAACGGCCCCGAACTCATGGTTCGGTCATTCGAATTCACAACCTGTTATACGGATCAGCCGCTCGACAAGAGGTACAACCATAATGGGCGGGGGTTGTGTCTCATGTTGGGGCAAATGTTTGGGTATTGACCAATCCAACTCGGTGTTAATAGTTGGCATCGTTGTAAGCGAGTGTGACACAGGCATCGAGGTTCATCATTCCAACGTGTCTATGGAGAGCGCACACGTCATGAATTTACCGCGGGCTTCAGTCGCGGATCGTCGCGACGGGAATAAACACTCAGATTTCCATGAGCTCTTCTACAGAACTTGTTTAGTAAATGATTGGGATCGCATTCACAATACCGGTAGTGTTGACCGTGAGGACGATAATGATGGGATATACCTCAGGGGAGATTCGAACGGACACCGCGGAAAACATTCGGTAACTCTTTATGAGGTTGTTCTCTACAATGGTGGAGATGATGGAATTGATATTAATGGCCACAATGTCACGATTTCGAGCTCTTGGATCCAGCATTTTGCACATGAGGGTATTGCTACGTCCGGCTTTGAAGGAGCCAGCATTAGCATCACTGCTACCCGTGTTTCTGAGTGCGCCGTCGGACTTGAAATAGGGTATGGATACCCACGGGTATACGTGAATGAGACTATTCTCAGTAATAACAACTATGCGCTGCGCTATGGTGATGAGTACTTGACATGGACTAAGGGCGGTTATCTGGAGGTTTCTCATTCAGTTATTGGACCCAGTCGGTATTTTGACGTTTCTGATCAGTTCCCATGCGTTACTAACGGGAATTTAGAACTGTGTTTTCCCACTCCAAACCAATTAGTCTTCCACGACAACGTAACGCGTTCCGAAGACAACGCGGTCATGGAAACAATACATCCGTCAATGGTGGGAAGACCTAAAGTCTACGATGTAGGACACCTAGGCGATTCAGGCAACGGCAACTTACGGCCATATTTTCATGAAGCCCTTCAGAAACACGGAATAATGCTGAAGATACTGCCTTACCGGGAGAACTTTTTGACACTACCAGGGTACGATTCACACTTTCGGAATCCCAGAACCCTGCAGTGGTCTTCGATAAACGTGAACGACGTATCTCTATATTGCGGGGCGGATGAACGAGAGCGATCAAATGGATGCGGTTTCAGGTACACTGCCTTGCTCAGGAAAAAGGAAGAAAATATAAGAATAGCCGGCAAGGCTGTCACCTGTGTGAATATGTCCCACTACGATTCAGAATCTCATTTGCGGCAATTAAAAGCCTTTTTCGTTGACCGCGTGTTAGAAACTTTCGTTACTCTGCCCACTATGGGTATGGTGCTGTCACGCCATGGAGTGCACGGTGAGACTGAGCGCCGGCTGTTTGACAAAGTCAGTAACATGTCCCGTTGTTTGCTCATGCCTTCTGGGAAAGTTCCTACCGTTGTTTCCCCAGTTGTACCAGGGCTAGAGAACGTTAGAATAGCCCCAGCCACGCAACTTGATGTGATGGAAGCGAGTCGCGTATACGTGAACTTCTGGGAATATGTGGCATACATGTACATTACAAACTGCTTGACGAGCATTCACAACCATTTTGCAGTACCCTTGGGAAAGACAAATGCCGTTGGGGAGTATCTATTCTATCTTGTTAGCGTTGACAATGATAGATGCCTCATGCCAGAATCTGTTAATATTGGCTTATCAACTCATGCTGGTCTCGAAGAGCATCGATTTAGGTTTGAAATGAACAAAATACTCCTGTTCCAATTTTCCTGTCAGGATTGGAGTCAGCATCGCCTGAATGTACCGAAAGCTCCTTGTAACCAAACAGTACCTGCCGGGTCAAACTTTAGAGACTTCAAAGAGAACGCAGCCTTGGGCAACTTTCAGTCGAGACTTTCGAAGTGGAAAACACGCTCCTTCGTGGAAGAATACGAACAAACGGTTCTCCTATCCAAAGACGTACTACAAGAGGAGGTTCTACACTTCGAGGAGAACACGATTCACGAAGCGGAAGGACGCATCAACAGGCTGCTGCAGCATCTCGCACGCTGCTAGTCCAGCCACTTTGTTCTGTTTCGTGCAGCTACTTCTTGTCACGAGAAAACGCTTGATACAGCTGCTTTGTTAATTGCATGTTGAGCACATTGATGACAGACATTCCGCCGAACCTGTAACGGAACCCCAAAGAGAAGACAAGAGTAAGACAGTGTCTACACTGGGATAACCGCAGTTCGCTTGAGCACTTACGCGGTCCAGAAAAGCCCCTCATGTGGCCACTTATCGCGATCTGACAGCAGTTTTGGAATGAGCCATGCATGAATGGGAAGCCTCATCAGCAGTAGACTTATGAATAGCATTGTCCACACGACCATTTTCCACCCCCTGAACGAGCGTTTCGATGGACCATATTTCGCGTAAATATTCAGGAGAGTGCGCAGGTGCAGAAACACGGAATTGATTTCACACAAAAGGTCCAAGACAATGTAGAGCATGCCTATTTCGAACCAGAGACCAAGACCAAGGCACAAGAGTAGAACGGCATGGTGCACAATAAGGTCCGGGGATCCCGTCAGTGCGCCGGCTTGTAGCATATCCCAGCTGCATAGCAAGCAACGGTGAACTATAAGCCATATCTTTTTGACCGGAAGAATAAACAAAGAAACAGCACTGAACTTAGTTCGTTACCCATTCATCCTTTGTTTTTGTTGAGGATAGAGAAAAAGAAGGGAATACGTACGTATCATAGGCAAAATAACCGACGGAAACCGAAATCGTCCACAATGGCGCCCTCGATTTAGGAGACTGTGAACAGTTGCAGACGCAGATTCATTCGTGTCACTTAAAATGAAGAACACAGCTTGATTTCATGTGGTGAAAACCTTACCATCACCCAGTTCGCATCTGGGTTTGTGTACTCGTTCCAAGCACGCCATACCGTCCACACGCAGTAAGCTCCGCTAATCGTGGAATGCACTAACGACACCGAAATGTTGATCCCTGCAGAAACAGAACCCTATCCTTCAAATAGCATTCCATATCCCTAAACTATCCATTCCTTACATCTGTCTCGTTGTTTCCGGGGAATCTGGTCAAAATCGGGCCAGAACATCCTGGTCAATGGCGGTGCAGCCTTGTTCACTCCGAAGAACACCTGTGTACATACACACAAACAAACAAACAAAAAAATTGTTTTTCTTCCAGACCATGTCATGGCACCGGGGGTGCGTGGGGGTGGAGGCTGGCATGCACGTACCGTGGTGAAAAGGAGGATCCTCCCGAAGAAGCTCTTGACGGTGGTGGCCCAGGTGATGAGCGCAAACCACAGTCCAATAAAGACATCCGCCAGGATGCGATTCCTGCTCTTCCTCTCCCGTTTGTGACTATGGTGGTCCTTGTAGTACCCATCCCCTCCCTCTTGTGCCTTGCCCTCCCCCTTCTGGGTGGTGTTGTCGTTGGAGGAGGAGGAGGGTGCTTGTTCGACGGCAAAGCGCTGTTTGAGCGTCGACGTAGAAGACTTTGACTTCCTGATCGAGGAGGACGACGAAGTGGAAGAAGAGTCCGACAAAGAGTCATTGTCCTCCTCGATCTGGCGCATGGGAAGATCGACCATTTGTTTTCTGTCTTTTCTCTACTCCTACTACATCAATGACATCAACAATCCATCTATCATGCCATCATCTCCCACCATGGGCCATGCATGGCATTGTAGTATCAGTGTCCCATATAGTAGGGGATTGTTGGTTGGAATTTCATTTGGGGAGCTACTACTGCTGTTGTTGTTGTTGTTGTGGGGTTATTACAGACGTAGGATGAAAGGGACGACGGCAGTCAGTGTGGGTATCGTAGCGGTGTTGGCTGCCTTGGTCTCGGGGCTGCCATGGATGTCCCGATTACAAAGTCTTTTGACCACCACAGCGCAATGTGAGCATATTCGGGACTGTGTGGACCTCATTTCGCTCGCTTCCTCTTCGATTAATGAAGGAGAACAGGAAGCGTCCGTGTATACGTTCTTGCCGCTGGTGAAAATGGAGCCTAAAGTCCATGCCGTGGCCGTCAAAGTGGCCATCACTTTCCCGGCAGCCCTCAAAGACGACATTCAGATATGCAGTGATGTGGAGGATGATATCATGTACCTCCCCAAAGTACGATGTGGAAAAGGGAAATCGTCTTCATTCGGAATCATGCAAGTGGGGGACGATGGAAATACCACGTACCAAGGAATTGTAGCCCTCTTCCACTATCAGTTCCCTAATGTTACACGGGGCGCCATTTCACGAGCAGGGCCGCCCTATGTCGTCTACATTGAGAATCATAATGTTTTCCTCCCATCGACCATACGGTGGTCCATGGAGGTGGAGAAAGCGGGAAGCATGGAGATTTTGTGGCACTTGTGCTCCATCCCATGGGACCATCTCTTGGCTGCAATAGAAGACACACAAAACTTTGTCGTCGAAACGATACGCAGAATGATAGATCAAGTCAAAATTATGTATGCGCATCTGTCGTTCAGTGCCAAGGACCCCTCCGTATGGATACTGCATTACGGGAAAATCCCTGGCTGTGTCGGTAAAACGGATTCACTCTTGTACAAACATCGCAGCAAGTGCCATCCTTATCCAGCCGTAGAGGACACGCTACGACGTCTTCGAGAACTCAGCGATACAACCCCTGTACCCATCAATTATGCATTCCTTACGATGAGCAGGATCCTTACTCGATCATGTCATATTGTGCATTCGAAGCACATTTTCACCATTGCGATGGCCATTGCATACTCGGTTATTTACTTTGGAGCTTTGTATGCACCAATTGTTCATACGGGATCTTCGCTGAGCAATGCTCAGATATGGGGTAGCGCATTCAGTCACGCCGACTTTTTTCACCTTTTCTTAAACTTGTACTGTTTGGTCGCCCTTTCGGGAGATCTGCATTGGGTCTGCTCCTGCAATTGGATGGTGATGGCAATCGCCTATATTATCTCCATGTACTTTGCGGCAATCGTCCCATACGTCATTTGGAGGTTCGTATTTCGAAAGACACATATTGCACTCGTCGGAGCGTCGGGGAGTATATTCGGCATTCTGGCGTTAGTCATTATGACCCAGCAAAGCGACAGTAATGTATACTATCTTCTGTGGATTGGAGCAGTCGCCCTCTGTCACTTGCTATTGTTCAATAGGCTTGTTGACGTGTTTGGTCATATAGGAGGCTACTTGGGTGGTTGCTTCGCGTACTATATATTGCAACACATGGAAATTCTCGGACAGTCGGAAAGTTGGATATCAGTGTTCTTCTGAACCGTCGCTTGGACAAGCATGCAGAGTTTAGTTATAATCGATTTGAAAATGGTAATGTGTATAATATATTGATAGGACCCTAGGAAACTGTTTCCGTCGCAGTCGTGGGTAGTAATTTCAGTTTCCGCTTAATGTTATTAACTGTTTCTTCCGAGTGGTAATCATTCTCAGTTAGGAATATGATGCACATTGGAGGAATACCCCATAGTACGATACTACATTGCTTGGTCCAGTGGTTACGGTTAGTCTTACCGCCAAATTCCTCGAGTTTAAATTCTGCAATGAATGTCACGGTACGGTTTGCAGAGAAAAGTTAAGACTCGAGCTCCTAGGTAGAAGATCGGGGCGAAACGGATGAAAATGATCATCCTTCAAGCATTCACTTTCGAAAATGACACTACAGCTAGCAGGTCTTCGTGGTTGTTTGGCGACTCCTGGCTTCCTGACTCAGGCGGGTTACCCCGCGGGTAGCGGCAAAACTTTTGACGAGTGAATACTTCAACTTCAACGTGGCTAACGGAACAGGCTGGTTTATTGGCTTTATGAGGGTATTTCCAGGTTTCCCACAGGGTTGATAGCTTCCAGGTTGTTGGAATCATGTCAATCGATTCGATGGGATCGTGGTTGGTGACGTAGAAAGTGGCTAAAAAATGAGTCAAAAGTCGTCAGGAGCGGCTCGGAGCAACGATTCCACGCCATTCCATGAGCAAGAAGAGGTTGCAGGCGACGATGACCCCGTCACCCATGATGACTCTTCGCGGGCAAAGCCGCGAAGAGTTGCCCGTCAGGGCTGGCTCTGGAAACGCATGCCGTACTCCACGGACACTGACAAAGAAAAGCAAGTGTATCGTACCATGGGCAGTATTGGAGCACGTGTACGAGGTGTATTTGCCAAGAACCCCCTCTACAAGAAGCGTTGGTTTGCATTGAAAGGCGATGTACGTACAGCACACCGTTGTCCCTATCCCTTGTTGGGGAGGGCAAGAGATTCCCTGAGCCACTTGTTTGGTTTGGTTTGGTTTCCTGTGCAGTTCTTGACTTATTATAGAAATCCTGATGAATACGAACTTGGACGTTCTTTGGGTGCCATTGATTTAACCAAAGTCATCGAAGTACATTCCGTTGACGCCAAGAATGCTCCAGGACCAAGTATGGAATTGGTAAGTACCTGGCGTACGTACGGCGGTTGATGTCAACAGGGCATTCACAGCCAATGGTAACGCAGGACACTGGCATTCGAAAATATCGTCTATCCGTGGATGGCGGCTCTGCTAACAGTTTACACGAGCTCAATGAATGGATTAGCATCATCAAATGGATTGTAAGTTCATCATCTACTCTATGCCCCATTCTGCAACGTCAGTATGGGAAGATATGCGTGCTTTCCTTGCTCAGTCTGGAAATGCGATGATAAAGAACCAGGCGATGCGATCATCTCTTGAACGAGCCGGGGAGTCGGGTGCTGCTGGTGGTGGAAAGAGGTTCAAGAGGCGAGAATCGTTGACGACGACTCTTCGTCAGTCACAAGAAGAAACTATCCGTCGGTTGACTAATCCACTAGCAAAGCATTCTTCCAAAACTCATGCATCATCACCGACGTCCCAGCAAACCTCAACAGGAGGAACAGTGACGACTAATACTGAAGCTGCGCCCAGCACAGGAGCCGCAGAAAGTGAACAGGCCCCAACGGATGCGAACGAGAACAACGATCTGCAGGTTAGACTGCAAGAAGCCGAGGAAAAGCTCAATTCTTTCAAGAAGACATTGGAAGAAAAGGAGGAGCGGTTGGTGGAGACACAAAAGCGGATAAATGAACTGGAAGAAGAGTTAAAGCACTATCGCGACAGGTTCCATGAGAAATTACAAGAGGAGAACGCCGAGGTGATAAAAGAAAGAGATAACGCCACTCGTATGCGGGACGCTATGGAAAAGGAAAAGGACAAATTGATATCACAGAATATGGAGCTAAGCAGGGAAAGAGATATGCTCAGGCAGAAATTGTATGAATGCACGCCATCTTCAACCAGTGAGAACCCACAGGACCCAAACCAACAGCGGGCACCTCGACCCCAGCCGGGGGCGGTACGCCCACAGGTCCCGTCGTCTGGCCCACGTCCACAAGCTGGCCCACGTCCTCAAACTGGTCAACGTCCTCAAGCTAATCCACGTCCCCAAGCAGGTCCGCGTCCTCAAGCAGGCGGATCACCCCGACCTCAGGGAGGAGCACCTCGACCTACACCACCACCGGGAGCTCAGCCTGTACAAGGAGACGCTCCTCGTCCAACTGGTGGTTCCCCTCGTCCCCAGGGTGGAAGTCCTCGTCCTCAGGCGGCAGGGGGGCCTCGTCCAGCAGCAGGAGGTCCTCGTCCGGCAGCAGGCGCAGCTCGTCCACCTGCACCAAGACCTGGTGGTCAAGGGTATCCAGGAGCTCCTACTCCACCCCAGCAGAAGCAGCAGCCCAAACGACAACCCAAGAAACCTGTGAAACCTTACGCCTCCTTGCGTCCATGGTAAGTCCTGCGAAGTTTTAGCAAATTGTTTCCAGGTACACAAGCTGTTCCATTGGGTATCTCTTCAGGTTCTGGAGTAAGATTCCGGATGCGAAGGTAGACAACACTGTAAGCGTGCCTTCTACTTTATTCCAGCGCGTCGTATTCTGCTCATCATGTAGCTCTCTTTACGGGCTAATGCAGTTGTGGGAGCTGTTGACGGATGAAGATGTTGAACTAGATACAGTACCGCTCCTGAATAAGTTCGCTAAGACCGAAAAAAGCGGAGCAAAATCAACTCCCGAGTCAACCGCTGCAGAAAAAGAGCGGAAGCAAGCCGCCAAGAAAAAGCCCAAGAAGATAAGCCTACTTGATGGCAAGCGGCAGCAAAACGGAGGAATTCAGCTTGCGAAGTTACATTTGAATGCAGAGGTGAGTTGATGCTACAACAGTTTTGTTATTTCGAACTGTTGCCTTTCACTGTCCCTGCGTTTAATGGAGATTCAGCAAACGCGCAATGCGCTGATTTCAATGGACGATGAAGTACTCACTACGGACCGTATCCGTTTGCTATACAATCTAATGCCGACGCAAGAGGAGAAGGCTATGCTTGATGATTACTGTCAAACAAAGGAAGATGAAGAAGAGTTGACAAATCTCGATCGTTTTCTTTATACACTGGGTAACGTGCCCAAGGCTCAGAAGCGCTTGGATTGTCTACAAACTGAGCGCGATTTCCAGGCGCGGGTATGTATATGGGTGCTATTGTAGGTGCGACTGTGTTGTCCTTACCCGATGTGTGAAAATGTTGGTATGAAAACAGATACCTGAAATGGGTAACCAAATCGGAACGTTCACTGCTGCTTCCATGAGCGTCGCAGTGAGTCCAGCTGTTCGAGAGATGCTCAGACGTGCTCTGGCTCTCGGTAACTATGTCAATGGAGACAGCGCTCGAGGGGCTGCCTATGGCTTCAAAGTCGACAGTCTGCTAAAAATGGGCAATGTCCGGAGTACGGATGGCTCAATGAACCTGCTGGATTATTTTACGAAGTACCTTCTGAGCATGAAAGTAAAAGACGAAGATAAGATCGCACCTAACGTGGAAGAATACACGTTAGAAGATGAGTCTAGCGACGAAGAACGTCAGACGAAGAAAGCATTCACACTGCCCAAAACTCCGAATGTCCCTTTCGAACGGACCGAACCGACTGCCGCCCTGGCAAAAGAAGCTGTCAATGCGGAAACAAGCACGCTTCTCGGCGCTTGTATCCGAGACCTGACGGGATGCTCGGATGCTTCCAGTCTATCATTTTCTCAATTGAAGTCCGATTTCAATCAACTTCGAAAGAGCTTTGAAACAGTTGCCAAAGACGTAGACGATGCTGTAAATGCCGGAAAAGAACAAGCAGGTATGTATTTCCCGTCCTCCACCTGCGGCAACCAGCATTGCTATCATGGGTGGGAATACCTCGGATGCAGGAAGCCAAGAATTGATTGATCGTATGTCTCCATTTGTGGAGGATGCGGATGAGGTTGTCCAAAGCCTGGAAGAAGAGTTGAACAAACTTGAATGGAAATTCAAGGGTATAGCAAAAGCTTATGGTGAGGATCCTACAAAAACTAGTATGGAAGAGTTCTTCGAAACTTTTAGTAAATTCGGTAATGAGCTCAAAGAAGCTGCCGAAAAGCTGTCCCGTGAGCTGAACAATTAGCCCAGTAAAACATTGGTCTACACTGCTGCCGCTGCTTCGTCTTGCGCGGCACTGCCTACAACTATATGATTATCTTGCGGTAGTAGGACTCCTTGTCCAAAGTTGGCTACCTCTGTTGCCGACTCTTCATTTCCCAGAGCTATATTAGATTGAATAGACGTGTGAGTTGCGCCCGTCGGCATGAAAAATTCCTCGACAGATTTATCCATGAAACTTAAGCAAAGCACGATAAAATTATGAATCGCCATTTTGTAGGGTTTGGTAAAATGCCGGAGACCACTCAAATGCTCAGAACAATCAAACGCAATACTCTGTATCGAAGCAGTTCCTCGCGAGCCTCGTTGGCGTATGTGGTTCTCTAGTTCAGAAATAGATATCTGCCTATCTTCTTTTGAATAAAAGTAGAGTTGCGGCACTTTGCGCTCTCTGAGTTGGCAATGCTCAGAATATTCCCCTGTCTGATTCCAAAACAGGGACAGGATGCTCCTTACAGTCCAGGAAACGGCATACTGCACCGTCCAGTGTGGTAGTCGTTCGCTAATGGCTGTTGCAACACTTTCGGTATTATAGGCGTGCGGACAATGATCTAAGATTATTCCCAAAACCTCGGAGGTTTGCGGTACCACGGGGTCAATTTCATCCCACTGCTTTTGGATTTCGTTGTAAATATGAAAACCGCCACAAGATAGTACATGGAACACAACGGGGCGTTCATGGAAATACTCCTGCACCAACTTATAATGTGTTGTAGATGTACACACAAACGTTTTCATATAGCTACTCGAGAAGTAGGCTTTGGATAACTTACATGAAGCACTCTCAACCCCTCAAGCGTAAACGCTTCCAACCCTCCCGGTTGCAGAAACATTTCGATTGCTGTGCAACTCGCTCGTATTGTGGCAACCCCAAACTCCATCGTGTAAAAGTTCGCGTACTTTTTTAGCTCCTCATCCGACGCACTCGCCCATCCACAAATAAATACCACAGGTTTGCGTCGAACGTCCTCTGGTCCATCCCCTTGATGGGAAACCAGGAAAGGCGCTGAGTGCAATGGAAACTCGGATCGCTGGTTAGGCTTCCTGAACGCCACGCCTTCATCTCCCTCCTCGCCGAGTGCAATCTCCGGGTCCTTGACTTCCATCATCTTGAACCTCCCTTCCGAGGACTCCTCCACCACCACCGAAGAGGCTCCTCCTCCTCCTCCTCCTCTTCCTACAGTATCATCGTGTTGAAGTTGATGGGGCTGGGAAGCTGCCATTCTCTCTCTTCTGCTCCACCTACCCACCGGGTAGAGAAGTTCAAAAGCAACACAGATTCTTCCGTAAAAATTCCCCCAAAAAATTTACCTCACTGAGACCTCTATACACTCTATCATACACGGCTATAGGTATAGGTAGGTGGAAGTTTGTGAAGATGAGGATGTGAAGTTGCCATTTTGACGCCATACAAGGGCATTAAATGAGAGATACCTTGACATTAGTGTTGTAGAGTAACAATATATATATATATACATATATATATAATGGGTATGGGGTGATTTGGGCAGTTAGTTGAGCGGTGAAATGCCGCGAAAGCGACTGGCTCCGGGTGATAATGGGAGCAGACGTCAAAGGAGGAGGAGGCGTGGAGGTGGTCGTGGTACAGGTAGAGAATCCCGTGGACGGGGACGCAGACAACACGTGGAGCCCTCGGAAGCGTTCCTACAAGCGTTAGAGGAGCAACGGGAAGGTATGTGGGCCCCCAATTCAATGTCACACACTGTGGTGTGGTGTGGTGTGGTGTGGTACATATGCATGGTTTTTATTTGTTACTCATGGCGTTCAGCATTGGCGAGAGAGCGAGAAGAACAAAAGCAACGACAACTAGAGAGTGACGAGGTAGAACATGCAACACCAACAACAGATGATAGCAAACTATCTCCCAAGGATGCTGCCAAGGAACACGTCCTCGAGCTAGTCATACCACCAAGCCGTCGAAATTCTCAGCAAAAACGCAGCAACGGTCCAACCATGTCAATTGTTCACGCCCAGACGAGGCTGTCCATCGGCACGTTGCCAAAGCAGGACAGACTGAAAATTCTGGCTAGATGGGAAAACAGAAAATGGGGAAAACGCGTAAGCCTCGAGTTTCAGTCTTCCTGGGATGTAAATGATCCAGTTTGGAAAATGTTAGCTCATCCGTTTTTACCGAACCTGGTTCTTCGCCATCTGTATCCTTCATCAACCGTCAGCTGCGTGGAACTATACGTATTCTATTATATGCTTGCGTCCGGCCGGATAGCACGACACCACCTCAAGTCGTGGGTTTTTGAGGTGGAGGACATTCACTCAGTCTCGAAGGGGCATACAGTCAGATGGATACCGTATAAGAACCGATTAGCATTTTTGATCGGCTGTTATCAACGAAATCGTGCTCTAGTAGTTAGCATCAATTCCGAGGAGCTTGTTCACTGCCTTTCTAGCCGGGAACAAGCAGCACCCGAGTGGGTATCCTGGGAGCGTAGGCAGTATGCACAAGGGCTTTCCGACCATCCTGATGCCCCACCTCCTGCGCTTTATTTTGGGGCAAACCGGTGGTTGACAACTGGTTCAAAGTATCATCAGCAACGGGTGCTACAGTTTCATAAGGAGAGTGAACCACAAGCTGCCCGAATAGCACTCCCACTCGGAGTCGAGATAGAGCGGTTAGCTATGTTGTCACTTGCTGATGATACTGGAAATACAAATGGTATAACAGCACTGGTGGCTCTTCGTAACGGGCTTATATGCCTTTGGGCTCCCCACCTGTGCTCGTTAAGGACTATCATCGCTCTCCCGACCAAGTGCTCGGAGATAAAACCCGTGTATTATACCGACGGCGTACTCCTAGAACGCTGGTTCACTTTAGGGACAGAGTCCATGGAGGAAGCTGCTTTTTATGGAACTCCGTACGTCTTTCTTCGTGACATGGAGGGGTTTGCAGCAGTGTATAATTTAGAAGCATTGCTGCTGTATGGCCCACCCACCACTCGAGGTCCCTCGAGAAGTGGACTCTCGTTGAGCCAAAGCCGAAATGCTCCCTTACCATTCAACAAACTAGATGCGAGACGGATTCCCAAGCTTCGTGAGTTTCCACAAGATGCTTCCGTGGACTCTCAGTTCTTCATTTTTGGTTCGCGCGTTCTCACCTCCAAAGGAACTTGTCGAGGGGTAACTGCGATTTGGCCACTGTGGCATAATGGAGACGCCCTCATTTCGTGGAATGTACGTATGATTACCACTCATCAGATCGTTTGGTGGCAAACAAGTGGCGACGAGGGAGGGACATGTGATGATGTCCTTGTGGACTATGGTATGTATTTCCTGTATCTGATCGACAAATCAGTAACTGTGAGCAAACTCATTAACCATCTGAAGGGTAGGTCCACATTGACCGTCTCTACAGAACCGGGCTCATTTACACCGGATACATTTTGTCCCTTAACATGGACGCAAGATGTTCTAAATATGGGGCCCGTAAAAGAATTCGCATTGACGGAGATCGAGGGCTGCGGATAAAGGCTCAGTCAGTGGAGCTGTTATCAATAGAGTGCACGCCTTAAAGTTCATTGATGTTTGGAAGTTCTACTTCAGGTATTATCTTTTCGAGCAAACATCCCATTCCTAGCAAGTCTCTATCGCTACCCGGAATACCGTCGACGCTAATCCCAACAGGAACGTTGTGCGACCTAGTTTTCCCTATGCTCATGGATAAGCTAGGTAGTCCAGCATTCGCAGAAAACTCTGTGTTGCGAATATGCGTCGCAAACATGGGATGCTGCGTATCGTCTAGAGTTACGAACTCTCCCTCCCGTATTGTTGAAGGGGGTACGGGGGTTGTCGGCATGACGATCGCCTTAACGCCGTGGAACTCCATTACTTCTTTCAGCAGCTGTTGCAACCGTGAGCGTTTGGTGTTGACGAGTTCTTTACATGCCGACTCAGAATGAGGACTATCCACAAATAGTGCTTCATGAATGTTCGGAGACTTCGCCTGTCCTGTTACTTCCTGGAGATTGCGGGGTTTATGCATCTGGTGATGTTGAAGGTAATTGGTGATGTCATTCGAGGCTTCATGAAGCAACATTTTCGACGATAGCTCTTTGTTCAAGGAAATAAGCTCCTCCGGAAAATCAATGGGTTGGATGGCGACTCCCCTGTTACGCAATCGCCCCAATAGTCTGGTACACAAGAACTTGACACCGTCGTCGAGATTGTCCCAAAAGAACCGGTTTGGAACCCCGATCTTACATTCTGCTGGAGGTAGCGGATCGACTCTTGTCGGATGGCTTTCTCCTGCCAATATCGAATCTAGGAGGGATAAGTCACTCACAGTGCGAGCCATCGGAACCGGAGCATCCCGCGTTGAACACAGCTGCAGAACGCAATCGGACGCTGCATTGTCCGTATATCTCCTGGTCGAGGGCCGGAATGAGTGGCAACCACAAAATACTGCCGATATTTGTGATGAACCAGCGTCGTCATTTCCAATGCCGAAAGGGGTGACGCCAGCTCCAACAATGGCTCCTGTTCCCGAAGCCGCTCCACCAGCAATGAACGCCGTATTGTGAGGGTTCTTAGTTGCTCCTGTATGTGGATTAATACCGCTGGTCCCAAATCCCAGCTCGTGCATGTTGTTCTTGCCGACAGGGATAGCTCCCGCCCGCAGCAATCTCTGGATGCATTCCAGGGGCTGCTGATCTTCACCTACGAGATTGTCTGCTAACGCTGGAGTGCCCGCTGTCGTCTTGACCCCGGGTAGATCAAAGCAATCTTCTATACAAAACGGTACTCCTCGAAGTGGTTTCTCTGCATTTTCCTCCCCAGTGCCCTGCTCTTGTTCATACGTTGAATTGAGCCTCAAAGCTTGCTCGGCACTCAGAACGGTGATAAAGGCGTTGAGTTCTGACACACGGCTAATGTCGCCCAGCACCTGTTCCAGGATCCTGTGTTTGTCCGTGGTCCCGCCAGCCACAGCTTCCGTGTACACTTTAATACTCGACCCACGAGGAGTGGTATCCTGCATGTAGACGTCAATAAACCCCCTTGTACACATATATACCACGCACACTTCCTCGATGGGGGTGTTCTCACACGTACCTGCGGACTCTCGCTCATGATTTTTCCCTTGTCAGCTCACTACAGCTTCCACAAACCAATACACTTTCTTCTAGGACATTGTTAGCACTGGACAGTACCAGTTCTGGAAGACCAATAGCGTCGAATAACACACTTCCTTCCACAGTTTTTGTTGTGAAGTTGCGGGACGGGATCTTCACATACTGCACTGGAGCTCAATTTCCCCCTGAAGTCGCGGTAGCTTGGAAGAGGATACCCCACATAACCATAGGTAAACAGTTGTGAGCTGCGGCGCATTGAGCACTTTAATGCGACGCTCGAAGCACAGCGCCGCTTGCACCATGACCACGGCACGTACGGTTGCATCAACGAAGTCTTGTAGAATCTTCTTGAAGAGGGATAGCGAAAGCCCATGGTAGAGCCGTTCACTTTTTTCACTTGCTGGGCCTGCTCCTCCGAAAAAGGAGCTGAATTGTCACGACAGTGTATCTCAGTGCCGAGGAATCATTAGAGTATGCCGTGTAGCTGCTGCTCGTATTAGTTCCAAATATTTGCTGGATTTGCTTATGGGTCGAAACTCCAGGTTGACAAAAGCCATAATTTGAGGATCACGGACCATGGAATCTATGACGCGACCAACACCGTTGTGGGCACCGTTTCTGCGTTATCGTGGTGCTCGGTCGCCACGAGCGAAGTTGTCATTGCCGATTTCGAAAAAGATGACCTTCCCGTCTATTACGAAGACACGAGTCTACACACACACACAAATGTCTACACACACTTTCACAGCGAATCTGCCTGCGTCATCCCCGCTAGTCACCCTATGTTCGTTCAGTTTCAATACATACACGGCAGCAAGTGAATAACTTTATACATATTTTGCCTACCACTTTGTTAAATCTGATGCATAAAGCACAGTTATCGGTGATTATGTCCCCATCAACATTCGATTCCACTACACTGTACAACACCAATTCATGCTTCTTTTAAACATTGCAAAATTTTGCGATTCCTCCTTAGTTTGTTACGATCCTCAACTCCCTTAATGAGTGTATTGACATTTGATATGTCATTGTGCATGTCCGTTATACGGTAATAGAGGTCGACGAGCTCGCATATGATAAAAAAAAAACTGTAGATGAACGACTGTATAATATTCCTTGAGACGGGGGCCGAGCTGCATAGAGGAAATGTGGATTCCGTAATATTCAAGTAACAAGTCACTTAGGTCGCTATTTTTACCAGGACAAGCATGATGCTGAACTCCTTCCTACACGTAGTATCCACATATGGCTCTGTATGGCTCGTACTCCCTAAACGACAATGCGAGTACTGCTGGCCCACAACTGTTTTCGTGGATCGAACGACAATGATGCTCAATACCTCAACGATCAGATCCACCCCAAATTTCAAACAATGTTACCCCTAGGGGTAACGTCTGAAATTCGGACTCGCGGATGCAAACTACTGTACTGTATCTGTCACATATGTGTGTGTGCAAACTACGACGGCTACTGGCGCAAACCAAAGTTACAGAAACACCTGGGCAAAATACCGTAGAGAGTGTAACTTACTTCAAAGCTAATTGAGAAGTTTGTCGGTGTCTTGTATACGCATGGGTTCGTAAGTGGAAATGAAACGCAACGTACGTTGCGGGGAGACGGTCTCCCGGAAACCTTGATGAAGCCGAACGGGAGTATGCGACAAACAAGGCAGCCCATGGGAAACGAGAGACAGAGAGAGAGAGAGAGAGAGAGAGAGAGAGAGAGAGCGAGAGAGAGTCTACTAGACCCATATCAAGCCCATTCTCACCAACGACAGCGCAAGGCAAAGAGGATTCCCAGAGTAGTGAAATGAATTTCGCCTGTGAATATGCAAACGCAAATAGGAGGAAGTGTACTTGATTTGTTCCGGGTTGGTTGGACTAAACCTGAAATTTGCGACGTTTTCCACCGTTAGCATTAAGCGTTCGTGTCCTGTTTCATCCGATACAGTTAACATGGATAAAGTAGCACCTGTCCTGGGGAAATGTTTTGAGCACGTCAACAGTACAGGTGGAACCTCACCTGAGGGACCATGCTCCTTTTCTTTTTTGACTTTCGTAGAGCGTGTCTATCAGCTCAGCTTCAGCGTGGTATTGCAATTCTGGGAGTCCCGTACGGTAATGAACAATTTCAGGAAAACTATGTACGGAAACGAACCACACTTGATAGCCGGCATTGAAAGAAGCATGGAGAATAGGACTAGAACTGCAGGCCACGATGACACTATTGACCAACTCAATCGCAAGACAACCCAACTACTGGCTTCGCACCCTCAGCCCGGAGGGTAGCAAAAGGCCACCGGAAGAGTTCAACCAGGATATGGCCTACGATGGTGCGCAAAGCGCTCAAATGGCAAGATGAGCTCCCCTATACTCCCCGCCCACACCATCCAGGAGGACTGGGGATAATCATCCCAGACCACGCAGCAGAAGCATCGCCGGGGCTATCGACGCGTCAAAAACGATCCAACAAGTGCCTGGAGACGAAAAGGACCCGCTCGCGCAATATCGCAAGAAGCCGCCGCCATACTCGTGGCGAGTCAGAACGGCTACAGGAAACGATCGGACTCCCGGATGCGAACTACGAAGGCGACTGGAACAAAACGAAGATACAAGAATACCTTGGGCAAGATGCTGCAGAGAGTAGCTACACGGACTCTGAAAGGGACGCTGAACCCACAGCCGGAAGCGTTACTGACAGCATGCCAAGCGGACGGAGCAGCAGCATGGCTATACGCAGCACCAAGGAAAGGGTTTACACTAACCGACGCCGAAGTACATGGTAGCACTGCGCCTACGCCTAGGGCTCCCCCAAACTAACCTGTTTACGGGGCCATCCGGTTAATGCTGTGGAGAAGGACCGATCGACGAGCTATTGCACCACGCACGGGGGGTGCGGCAAAGAAGGAAAAGCCACACGAAGGATCCGCCGTCATGACGGGATAGCAGCGGAACTGGAGAACTACATTCGCATGAATCAAATGCCAGTGGAGAGAGAGATGCTCGTAGGCCCGCGAAACGAAGGAGAGGCGAGGCCAGTAATGGACCTGCTAGCAAAGGGCCCACACACACACAAATGTGACAGATAGCCCACCGGCCGGGAAGTTGACCACATCCTCTTAACGAGGAGCGGTAAGCGCCCGTGTTAAGCAGCGACCGTCCCGCTGTTCCTGCAGCCTTGCTGACATGCGCCGTGGGGGAACACAGCACTGGTTAAGCTCAGGAGGCATCGGGGGAGGAGCCATGCCTGCGCCCACAATGTCAGAGGTACCGACAAGGCTCAGTCTGGCAGGAGAAGACCCTGAGC
>LVLI01000409.1:0-78043 GCA_001687465.1 Halocafeteria seosinensis
CAAGCAAAACGGTGTTTCTTAAACACCACCTTCCAACTTCATTTGCTTATTAAGTAGCGTTTTGTTCGAGGATAAAGATAATATAGATAAAATCCAGATGTTGACGGTCAGCAATTAGCCATCCTTTCTTAGAAGGCTATCTTTTTAACACAGGCGATGCTCTGCAGCAGCAGTTGAGTTTCATGGTGGAAGTTCCATCAGTTATTGTTACATTAGTTTTATTGAAAATACTACTGATTACACTGTTGTCGATTGCCTGGATTCGCATTGACCATAAGGACTTGTACAAGCTGAACTCAGCGCCTGGCTCGGTGGTGCTGGGTATGTGTCCTAAGATCGTTTTCTACGACAGTTTGTGTTCTAACGTTGTTGTATCAGACTATCTCATTTCGATAGCCTCAATGCCACCGGCAGATGAGCCTCACACGTCGAGCCCCGATTCTCGGCACTCAGATGGTTTTTAGTACAAAAGGTGGTGTTTACAAAACACCGTTTGTTTGGGTCGGAAGGATTAAATACCAAATGAATATATTCATCCAAAGGTAACTTAACCACCGAAACCGTAAAGAGTTCGGCCCTGGCGCTTCAAAGCGTAGACAACGTCCAGTGCAGTCACAGTTTTACGGCGAGCGTGCTCGGTGTAAGTGACGGCATCACGGATGACATTCTCCAAAAATACTTTGAGGACACCGCGGGTCTCTTCGTAGATCAGTCCACTGATTCGCTTGACACCACCTCGGCGGGCCAAACGGCGAATAGCGGGTTTGGTAATTCCTTGGATGTTATCACGCAATACCTTGCGATGACGCTTAGCGCCACCCTTTCCAAGGCCTTTGCCTCCTTTACCACGGCCAGACATTTTGTTTGCAAATGATTTTTTTGTTCGAAAACAGAGAGCTAGAAGGTGCTTCTTCTCAATTCAGTTTCTTTAATGATTACTGAATGAGGTAAGGGATGCTGGTGTGGCTGTTTGAGGATTTCAAGCGGAAAACGAGGTGTGTCCCCATCCGAAACGACCCCTTTGTGCGCACCTGATCACATATATCCACTTTGACAACTGTGGCTCAAAGGAGGAAGAATATCCAACCACAACAATTTATGAATATGCAAGAGTTGAAAGAGATTACCAACCTTTCAAAAGTTTAAGGAAGTAATTTTATTTTCTTAGCGTCAAACAATACAAGCAAAATGGCTCGTACAAAACAGACTGCTCGTAAATCCACCGGAGGCAAAGCCCCGAGGAAACAGCTGGCCACCAAGGCAGCTCGAAAGAGTGCCCCAGCTACTGGAGGAGTGAAGAAGCCTCACCGTTATCGCCCTGGTACCGTGGCTCTTCGTGAAATCCGAAGATACCAAAAGAGTACTGAACTCTTGATCCGTAAGCTCCCGTTCCAGCGATTGGTGAGGGAGATCGCCCAAGAATTCAAAACCGATTTGAGGTTCCAAGGTTCCGCTGTCCTGGCACTCCAAGAAGCTGCGGAAGCTTACCTGGTTGGTCTCTTCGAAGACACTAACTTGTGTGCTATCCACGCTAAGCGTGTGACTATCATGCCAAAGGACATCCAGTTGGCTCGCCGCATCCGTGGAGAGCGCTCTTAAGCGCCCCAGCTATGTCAGGCTTTGGCAAAACAAACGGTGTTTTATAAACACCACCATTGACTTGTTCTGTACCTATACAACCTTTCAGTAGCGTTGATGCACTCTTAAGCGAAATTGAAATCAGAACGTACGTGTCCACGCCAGCATCGACTACAATTTCTCTTTGACTCGGATGAGACTCTTTGTCATGAAAGTGCTACGTAACATTTATTCAATAGGCAAACTATGATAACTATTTATGGTTGATGGCAAATCATCGTTCTATTCAATATACCCAACAATCACAGCCTTCCCATTATTTGAATAGAAATGGTGGTGTTTAAAAAACACCGTTTGAATTGTAAGCTAACGACTGACGCTCGAGCATAGTACCTTAGGCAGAGGTAAACTTAGTCACAGCTTTGGTCCCCTCAGAAACAGCATGCTTGGCAAGTTCACCGGGGAGAACCAACCGAACAGAGGTCTGGACTTCTCGGCTGGAAAGAGTGGCCTTGCTGTTGTAACGGGCAAGGCGACCAGCTTCGTTGCACAGTCTCTCGAACACGTCGTTGATGAATGAGTTCATGATGCTCATGGCCTTCTTGGAGATACCAGTCTCAGGGTGGATCTGTTTCAGCACACGGTAGATGTACGTGGAGTACGTTTCTACTCGTTTCTTGCGGCTTCCGGTACTTTTCTTCTTTCCGGCAGCGGCTCCCTTCTTGCCAGCCTTGCTGGCGGCTTTTTTGGATGGTGTTTTCGCCATTTTGTTGGTGTTTGTGTCGCAAACAAAACTTGAATTGAATCACTTTGTAAAAGCAAATTACTTCTTCAGTTTCAATACTCTAAATATTCTAATTGCTGTGTTCGCTGATGGACACTTCGTGGCATTTTTTCTGACATTGGGCGCGGTTCGGATGTCCCAGTTGGGGCATTGTGGTGAAGGTTGCTTCAACTGCTACAGCCACGTTGAACCCTGCACACAAGATCCAGGAATCGGCAGCCATGATCTATTCAGTTAATATATGACAAAGAGTATTGAACAGAACGTAAGAGTTCCTTTCGCTTTATTTCACTTATTTTTTCTACTAAAGAAAACACGTAATCAATATGTCTGGTAAAGGCAAAGGTGGCCGCGGCAAAGGCAAAACCTCCAAAGGGAGCGGGAGCACCCGTAGCGCTAAGGCAGGACTTCAATTCCCTGTCGGACGTGTTGCCCGTTACATCCGTAAGATGAGAATCGCTTCTCGTGTAGGTGCTGGAGCCCCTGTCTACATGGCAGCAGTATTGGAATACTTGGCTGCTGAGATTCTCGAGCTCGCTGGGAACGCTGCTCGTGACAACAAGAAGACCCGTATCATCCCTCGACACATCCAATTGGCTGTCCGAAATGACGAAGAGTTGAACAAATTGTTGAGTGGGGTAACAATTGCCAGTGGTGGCGTTCTTCCGAACATCCACGCTGTATTGCTCCCCAAGAAGAAACAAGGCAAGAAGTAATTTCCTCGCCTCAACGCTTCTCGGACCCCCGAAAACCGGTGTTTCTTAAACACCACCTTTCATTTTAATTAAGGCTTTCAAATTCACTTGCTGTTGTTCCAATGAAAGACATGGCCGATGAATAGTTGGAGTAGATGAGTACTTCGAAGCTTAAACACTGTAATTTGGAGGCAGTAATTTTTATGGTAACGTTCCTGAAGGAGATACCGCGGTATCGTCCACTTAAGTCCATGTTGAAGGTATCCGTAGTTGCGAAGTGACGAAGCATTTGTTTTTTTTTTTTGACTCGTTTATCGCTTTGGTGTTTATCGGCTACATGCGACTATTGCTAACAGCGAGTGCCGGTACAGTAAGCTACTCGGGCTAACCAACTACTCAGAACCGCACCAGCTAAGACTCGTAAGTTCTGATCTAGCCGAATTCTCTCCCTTAGTTGCTACGAAAACACCCGCCCTTCATATTTCAACTTCGCGTGTCGCATAAGTTGCATACCACTATCACTGTCGGACCTCAAGGGAACTGACTACAAAAACCTTGGTGGTGTTTACAAAACACCGTTTGTTTGGATCGGAAGGATTAAATACCAAATGAATATATCCATTCACAGGTAACTTAACCACCGAAACCGTAAAGTGTTCGGCCCTGGCGCTTCAAAGCGTAGACAACGTCCAGTGCAGTCACAGTTTTACGGCGAGCGTGCTCGGTGTAAGTGACAGCATCACGGATGACATTCTCCAAAAATACTTTGAGGACACCGCGGGTCTCTTCGTAGATCAGTCCACTGATTCGCTTGACACCACCTCGGCGGGCCAAACGGCGAATAGCGGGTTTGGTAATTCCTTGGATGTTATCACGCAATACCTTGCGATGACGCTTGGCGCCACCCTTTCCAAGGCCTTTACCTCCTTTACCACGGCCAGACATTTTGTTTGCAAATGATTTTTTTGTTCGAAAACAGAGAGCTAGAAGTTGCTTCTTCTCAAGTCAGTTTCTTTAATGATTAATAAATGAGGTAAGGGATGCTCGTGTGGCTGTTTGAGGATTTCAAGCGGAAAACGAAGTGTGTCCCCATCCGAAACGACGCCTTTGTGCGCACCTGATCACATATATCCACTTTGACAACTGTGGCTCAAACGAGGAAGAATATTCGATCACAACAATTTATGATTGTGCAAGAGTTGAAAGAGATTACCAACCTTTCAAAAGTTTAAGGAAGTAATTTTATTTTCTTAGCGTCAAACAATACAAGCAAAATGGCTCGTACAAAGCAGACTGCTCGTAAATCCACCGGAGGTAAAGCCCCGAGGAAACAGCTGGCCACCAAGGCAGCTCGTAAGAGTGCCCCAGCTACTGGAGGAGTGAAGAAGCCTCACCGTTATCGCCCTGGTACCGTGGCTCTTCGTGAAATCCGAAGATACCAAAAGAGTACTGAACTCTTGATCCGTAAGCTTCCGTTCCAGCGATTGGTGAGGGAGATCGCCCAAGAATTCAAAACCGATTTGAGGTTCCAAGGTTCCGCTGTCTTGGCACTCCAAGAAGCTGCGGAAGCTTACCTGGTTGGTCTCTTCGAAGACACTAACTTGTGTGCTATCCACGCTAAGCGTGTGACTATCATGCCCAAGGACATCCAGTTGGCTCGCCGCATCCGTGGAGAGCGCTCTTAAGCGCCCCAGCAATGTCAGGCTTTGGCAAAACAAACGGTGTTTTATAAACACCACCATTGTGGCCTTGAACATGGCAGTTTACCTCTTTCGAATAGTTGGAAGTGGATTGTATCTCCATTCCAATCGCAGAACAGTCTAGAAACTTCTAAGTTAGGAGCCGCAGTCGACTGCCAGTCGTGCTGGTTTGAATGATTCTGTGCTTGTCGGTCCTCAACTCCACCAGAGATAGCAAAGATAGAAATCCTCGGCAAGGAGCACAGGAAACGCAATGAAATTTTGAAAATTTCTGAACAACGCTAATTAAGTATAGAGGAATTCACGAAAGTTGATTTGAGTACTGAACGGCTTTAACAACCCTTACATCATCGATAATAGTCTTCTGTCTATGGTTAAGTATAGAGGAATTCACGAAAGTTGATTTGAGTACTGAACGGCTTTAACAACCCTTACATCATCGATAATAGTCTTCTTCTGTCTATGGTTGAGCGAACGGTTCTGCCATTGGCGTTGTGACACGCGGCAAGCTGCGCGTAGTAATCAATACCGGTAATAGTTGACAAGTTGTTGCGGAACTTCACAAAGTTGAATCACAACGATGTAAAACGAATTCAACAGTAGGCCAGTGCCTCATAGGGGATCTGAGTAACGATTAGTAGTCAGAACAAGGGAGAGAGGGTCATATTTGTTCGTGCGCTTGGCAATGATCTATCACTACCCACTTCTGCGGGTAGTGCGCGGTCTAAGCGGTATGAAGAGCTTCCCAAGTGTTCGCAATCCATGTCTCACTCACTTGCCGCCTCGCATACGATGGTATGCTCCCCTGAAAGCTTACTCTACCGGTCAAGGATCCTCCTATTGGCTTACTCCGGAGCGCCCAAGTGCAGATAGAATCGTGTCGGCACGTCAGGACAACTCTTGGGAAGACCCCTTTCAGACAGGTTTCTTCACACATCCTGCGCACGCAGAGAAGCGAATGGTGAAGAGGCATAAGGAGTTAGGAGCATTCTCTAGCAGATATGATCGGTCTGTTATCTACGCAATTCGTGGAGCTGGTTCTGTCGATAACGTCCTCGATATTCTGGAACTAGCCACCAGCTCCAGCAGTCTCAGTGTCATTGTTTACGAGGAGGCACTACGTAGCGCAGCATGGTTCGGTTCCCGAAGAGACGGAGCAGCAGAAAGTGGCTTTTCCTCTGAGAAGGATATTGCCATGCAAAAGATGCTGAAACGTCTTAATGATGCGCTTCGAAACCCGTCCGAGAACGTCCATCCCGGTAGGCTGTGGGGAATCGTCAGAGCAGCCGGCATGCTTAGAGACCGGTACACGAAGTACTCAAATAATGCTCTCATTCGAAGAATTATAGAGAGTTCTATTGGACTACTTTTAAGTGAGGAGTACAGCACAGCTATGACCGACGTCACGACAGCAACCCATTCCTGGACTCGCTCGCTCCATGATTTGGCTGTGAGCGGCATCGATAATCCAGCCGTAATCGAAAGGCTTCTGGAAAAACTAATGACAACTGAGAATTGCATGTTCGATGACGAAAGGATGGGTCGCTCGCTAGCGCAGAGTATTCGCTTACTGTTCCGGCAGCCAGATTTGTTTGAAAGCCTTCCAGGACCGCAAGGAGCTCACGGTATTGGTAACATGGCTGATCACATAAATTTCGGTTTCCCACCCACTTGTCTGTGGGATCAAACGGTTTGGAGTGGAAAAGAAAGGCTACCTGCTTTAGGTTGCAAAGGTATACCTATAAGTCGCTTGAAGCGATTCACATTGTCTTTGTTGGAACAGTTCAACGCTGCTTGTCAACGAGACGCTGTCGGTCTACGATGGCTGCAGGAGATTCTTCAAATGCAAAGGGTTATCTCGACAAGTTGTGCAGACAACGATGTCTGCCATGCAAACAAGGGTTTGCTTATCGAATGCTTTCATCGCTTGCTGAGATATCTGCGAAATGAAGGAATTGTCACGAATGAACTGAGGAGAGTTTCTGGTGCTTTAAGGGTTGCGGTCCAAAGCAGAGCTTCGATAATTCTGGAAATGAATCTTCCTAGCTCTTTTTTGTCGGCAATTCAGAAACATTTATTTGACACGTACTGGAATAACGTTTATAGCACTCAGCTCAAGAGAGCAACGTTAGACGTGCTAAGCTACGTTGCTGAAGCGACCTACTTGTGCAAGTCCGCTTTGCCGTTCAACACGTTGCTAAGTAGGTGTCGCAATTTGAATTCAAAATTATCAGCAGATAATAAAAATCTTGAAGCTCTCTCGTATCTTGCTGTAACATGGACGGATATGACAGTTATGGGAGCAAGCTCGCAAGGCTCTAATGCTGCCTCACAGCTTCAACAGCTAGGTAAAGATATTAGTGACAAACTGCTACACTTGCCTGCAAGCAACGTGCATGACGAGCATCGGATGTGGAAGCTACTTTTGAACATGTCAATATGTGGGAGGTTGACACAAGTCGCTACTCCCGTGTCACAGTTGCTTAGTTGTGAACCGGTATATTTTCGTTTTCAGGAGTATGCTGGGAAATTGAACGACGTGCTAAAAGATTATCTTCTGGAACTACAGCAAGAGGAGAAAAACGCTATCTCATTCTCCCAGGCGGCTTATGCCTTGCCCGGCATTCATTCCGAACGGATGAGACCTTCACCATCCTTAAGCCATCTTCAAAACATCAGCACCGTCATGGTTGCAGTAAGTGCTCTCCACTCATTTTCGGAATATACCTTCGAACACAGGTCTAGCCGGTTTCATGGACCTACGGAAACACTACTTCGGCTACCAAGACGAAAGCTGCTACACATTATGGATTTAATGGATTCTCATACATTTTCTAACTTCCTATTGACATCCCCGGAATTGGGAAATGCCTGCCGGGTTTCGGGAAGGCATCGACGATTCTTAGAGGCACATCATCAGTCTTTGGGCGAGAGTTGCCTGCATCTGAGCTATACACCTCATGCAAATCTGAAGAGCAACTGCTGGTATATTATCAAGTGTTTGAAAGATGTAGATCCAATTAGTACTGCGGAGTTTCGTTTGCACAATTCTTTCCTTTGCGGCTTGGTTGCGTGCAGCAGAATTGCGCTAACATCCGTCGGCACATCTTCGCGGATTTTTATGGAATATTATGAACCGATTTCAAAGGCACTGAGGTACAACACTTCACTGATGACCAACCAAGGGAGCGAAATTCTGCTTGCTAAACGGGAGGTAACTATCACGCAGCTCCTGGTATCTTTGCAAGTGATGGAAGAGCTTCTTCAATTGCCACAACCGCCAGACGACCCCCAAATCCGGAGATGTGTCACTACTGAATTGTTACCCCTTGTTCTGCGCTGCCTTTTTCATATCAATGATGAGTCACGGAAAACCGAGTCTCTACACGGTTCGTGGAGAACCAACAAGAGTTATGGAGCCCGCTCGTTTTCTACCTACGCTAAACAGCAGATCAAGCTCAAGAAACCTGGTAGCACTGAAAACCAGAGAATTAAACTACGAGAGCAGGTCGGAGCGCCAGCAGCGGAACTGTTCGACGAACCGACGGAAACAATAGAGCATCTTGAAGACGCCGCAACGCAGTACGAAGAGCGTCGCATTGATGGCATTTGGGATGAACTGGGAAACCAATCCCAGCATAACTTGGATGAGAGTGACCAAGAACTTGATGATCTTGAGTTGATATTTAAGGAGCGAGCTCAAGAACTGGAAGATAGCGATGGGTTTGTTAAGTATGTTTCTAGCACTACCGCCAGAATCGACAGAGCTGTCACCTGGATTCCATCCCTACTAAATTATGACAAACCTTCAGACCGCATGCTTGCGCTCGCTTGTATATGTGCGCAAATTTGCAAAATTCAAACAATTTTACAGCAGGGAGGTGGCATTATGGACATTCCACCTGATACTGCTCCAATTGCACAAGAATGCTCAAGGGCCCTTGTGGCATCTGCAAGGGCAGCGTTTCAAGCTATTGAAAATTCATGGAAAGAGGAGAAAAGTTTGCATTCTGCAGCGCAAAATACTCTCTGGGCGTTGAAGGTAAACTACCCGTCTCATCCGGTTACGCAAGAAGGATCTATCTTGTTTGGTGACCCTGTCGCAATGCAGCAACCTATCCAGGTCCACTACTCCAACCTGCCATCCCCCCCCAGGGAATTCGATGTCAAGCCCTGGCTTAAGCTGGCGCTGAGCGTGCTGCAGGGAAATTAAGAAATGAATGCTCTCTTGGATCACCAATGACTTTTTTCGTGGTGACCGTGCTTGATTGCATGTCAAATGGACTTTGCTGGGTCTTGGAGATACTTGGAAACGAACTTAGTTTTTGTGGTACTATGAGGTCCTTCGTTAAATTCACCTTTTTGAGGTTATATAGAAAACAATCAGGAACGAGAAAAATGGTGAAGCAGTGGTTTCATCGCTTTGGTGCTGAATACGCAGTTGCACCCAGACTGTTTCATAACGCTTTTTGACTGCGTTCTGACTCAAAGTGGCGACGTGGTTTGAGTTTGAGATCAATGACTTAAACATCCTTCTTGCGCAGAAGGATATTCACGTACCTTTTGTTTTGTGTTTGTTTCTTGGTTCAATAGAAAATACTTAGTTCCGTGGGGAACGGCGCGGAAGTAGACGATTTCCATGATACAACGGAACTGGACCCGGGGAAGCATCACACACCTGCGGAAGCCCTTTTCAAGATGGCAACACTGACCGAAGAAACGCTTATGTGCAGTCAGCAAAACTGATACCAGATCTTAAGTTCGAAAAATACGTTCCTTATCCCATACAACGATTTTCTCTGTTCAAGGAGACTTATGAGATGCTTATGCTTGCTGAGAGTTGAGAAGTTACGAGAGAACATTCTACGGTTTTTGTTTCACCGCAGCAGAGGACACATTTGAAAGGTAAGTGATGGGCACTGTTTGGTTCCGCCTACTTTCAACACGCTTAAGAGAAAGCTACTTGAAGAGGACTGCCGTCTTGCCTGTTGGGCAGACAATGTCCGAGAATTTAGGGGTGTCTAATACGATGATGATAAAGAGTTAAATTCCCGGGTCGTCAATGTGTTCCAGACTATCTACCCAACACAGCATACAGATAGGAATTCCCGCAGCATGTCTCCGAAGTTTCTACGGTTGACTGGACAAACGTTGACGCCATATGAAATGGGTTTTGTTGGGGGTTGAGAACAAACTTCGCCCGCAACAGTTTCTGCATCACTATGAGCTCACCCTTGAGGTCCTCGGAATAGTTAACAGAGGTGAAGAAGCATAACAGGCGTTTGTCTAGCAGCATCCTAAGAGAGGGAAGCCAGGAGTTTCGCATCTCGATGTTCCGATTGCCAAACCCACAGTTGTACCCAATGCATACACAGTTCGACTGTTTCAACTGAGCATTGCGCCTTAGGAAACCCTCTACGTGTCCTCTAAACGATATTGCCCGTATTTCCGGAAGCCAACCTTCATGTGCCGCTATTTGGTAGTCTGGTTTTTCTCTTATTTCAGGGCCAACAAAGAGAAGCATTATTTGGGAATAGCCCACTTTGCGGCCAAGAGGCTGCAGAGCGTACTGCAATTCTTCATAGGAGTTCGAACGCTCAAACAACCTCTGTTCAGCTTTATGACTTGCCCCGGCTATCAGAACATGGAAAGTGGGGCCCTTTTGAAAGCAGTCCATTACGTCGGGTGGTAAAGCGTACAGTGAAAATGCCAGAGTCAACTGCAGACGCACCAACAATGTCGAACGAACGTCACTGAGACAATGTTACATGATTTTGCTCACGTACCGGAAATGACAGTGCGTCTAGAAGTGCCGGATGAAACTGGACATGTTTTGCTTGACTAACTTTGACACACCGATTCATGTCGCTTTGGACAGTGGTTGACGCATCTACCTTTGGGAGACGTACATTTAACCAAGACGCCCAGCCTGCGCCCTCGCTTTGAGTCCTCATCATTTGCTGGTAGAACATTAAGGCAGTTTGCGCTTCTTTCTCGCTCTCAATCTTAGGTACTCTCGGAAACTGGAAATCCATTTTCCAACGCAGCGTTCCCGAAACGTCCGTATTCTCAACACAATCAACGTCCATGTCTTGCTCCACGGTTGCCTCACTCGAAGTGGAAATCGATGTTTGCTGACGCTTTCCGCTCTTACCTTCCTTGCGCTTACCACAGCCTGAGTCTCTCGATTTTCTATTTTCTTGAGACTGCCGTGGGTCTTTACTCCTCTGTGAAGCATTCTCCTTTTGCGAGCTCCTCTGTTCGCAGCCTATCGAAGCGCCGGTAACTCCACCTTCCGAGCACGCGGGCGCAGACACGGCTTCCATAGTTCGTACTTCTGTACTCTGTGTATCAGTTGCGCCTTGCGGTGCATTGCTGGTTTCGGGGTGTCGAGATTCCCTCACCATTGAAGCTGGTATACACGCCGTCTTGCCGCTGTGGAGCTGTACTTTGGCGAGCTGACTGCCGAGCCACTCAAGCACTCTCTCATACTCAATGGTACCTCCGTTCCTTCCTGCTGTTCCTTTTTGACCAATGGATACTGTCTCAGAGATACAAGTGCATGCCTGAGAAGCAGCCATGGTTTGGACTTGATGGCTTCCTGTTTGAAACTCTAACTAACTCGAATACGCAACAACGAAGGAACGAGTGGTCAATTTTGGAGCTATGATGAAAATTACCGTACGCGTTTTCATCAAAACAAATCGATGAGGTGTATGCATCTGTACCAGAAGTTCTTTAGAAGGGGAGAACGATTTCCTCAATTGACAGATGTCGATGACAATCCACCACGGCCGGGGATATTTCTTTCGCCATCCGCGATCCGAGCTCAAAGAGTACGACGTCACGACGCACACACAATATTTTCAGATAAATTTGTATGAAAGTATGGAGCTCACTATCATAGAAAAAACGAGTCGTTGAACATTAATTGATTAGCAAGTACGTACCACTGGCCGTTTCCCATTCTCACCATCGAGCATTGGTAATTTGGTACTGTAATTCCCAAATTATGTCGTAAAGCAACATATCTACGACTACGTAGCTGTTCGTCGGGTTTCTTCACCCAGAAGGTCTTCCAGCAACTGGTCACTCATGCCTTGTAGTGAGTCCGTCAGCTCTGTCGACGCGGGAGCACTTGCAGCTGAAGCACCAGCAGAGGCTTTCTTGGAACTGGATGATGCCGCGTTGAACCCGACTTTATTTGCAGAAGAGTGGACATTTGACTTCGAAGACTTTTTGGTAGATTTTGCCAGTTCCTTACTCAATTCCTCGTAGGTAGGCTCTTTTGGCAAATGTTTCTTGGCTCTTCCGAACGCCGTGCTCTCGAACGAAGGAGATTGACTCTGAACAAATTTGTTCAATGCTGGGCTCTCCTCCTTTTGTTTTCGCTTCTCCTCGGTAGTCATTTCTCTAGATTTCTTAGCTGCAGAAATACGGAGCATCTCCTTTTCCGCTGCTCGATTTGCGGCTTCATCTTTCTCGGCCCTATCTTTATTGTTTTTATCGATAGCACTTCTACATGCTTCTTGAGACTTTCTCAGTCCTAATGTCAATCCATGATTTTCACCCAAGTATGTATCCGCCAGCTCGGCTCCTCTTGTATAGGCCTTCATTGCTTGGGTGAATTTCCGCAAGAACTCATTTTCCACGCCGATATTGTGATACGCTATTACCATCGTCGCGATTTGATCGGCTCTCAACGAATGAGTCACTGCGCCTCCTGGTCCATCTCCTTTGAACAGCGTTGCCTGAAGTATCTTTAGTGCAGAATTAGCATGCTTCAACGCTGCTTTGTGGCGACCGCACTGGGACAATACTGCGCACATGTTGATATATGTATCCGCGGGGTACAATACTTCTTTGGCCGGTAGCTTTTGCTCTATAGCGAGTGCCTTCTTCATATAACGCAAAGCAGAATGTAGACGTCCCTGCCGACGGAACAAACCCGCGTAGTTATTATAGGTCCATGCTTTTCCGGGAAGATCAGCTTGGCCGAGAATTTCTGCTCGCTGAAGCAAATTGTGGGCCAAGCCAAATTCCTCTGTAGTAAGGAAAGCATAATGTCATAGCCACGATAGAGTAAGCTTTCGTAAGATTTTTTGCATGATCCAGCATACCTTTATGAAGACATCTCACTGCCAACTTATTGCAGTCCCGACCTAAAGTTTTACATGCTTCTTTCACCTGCGGAACTCGTCATTAAGGCTTGATGCATTGCTTCTTGCCAATCCTGTTCGTACAGCCAGCCACACGTACCCTTACTGAATTGGGTCCATATAATTCGTGGCGAATGACCAAAGCTTTCTCGGAGAGACTAACAGCTTCAAAGAATTGCTCCTGTCAAAAATGTAAGAGAAACACGGCTCACCAGAAGGGCTATGCAACGTAATTGTCTTCTTGCTCACCAGTTCTTTCGCCTTCAGTATTTCGGTATCCAGATAGTGCAACGCACTGCTTAGTTCGCTTCTCTGCACATTCATACAAGTGAGAAATAATGTATACTGCCACATTTCCTAAGTCAATATATATACCCACAGGACGGTCCCTTAGCGATGTAGCCATCGTTGGTGCGCAAAGGAACACAGCTGCGCTCGAACACAATGATTCCCTAATACTATACGGCAGACTAGCAAAACAAAATTCAAAGCTGTCTTCGCCTACAGGTCAGCAAGAGCGGTACTTTGTTGGAAGTAATAAACCGCAGTTGGAACGCAAAGTGTCCGTCAAAAGTGCGCAACGGAAGATTGAAGTTTACATACAGCCTGATACAGGTGGATGTTGTAAGTCAACTTGTAACCACTACCCAGTACGTGCTTTGGATATTCGTTTAGTGAGGGTATATAAAACATTGCAAAGAGAAATGCGATTGCCTCTATTCCTCGTCAACACTACTATCACTGTCGTCCTCAGACTGCTTTCTTGCGGCTTTGGCCAACTGCCTCCTGTCTTGCTTACTCTTGTTACTACCTAACAAAATATCAGTACCATCTTCTAAAGAGACAACGCCGGCCCTCTTATCACGGGGAGTGGATTTTGCAGAAGAGTGCCGACAAGACGTTCCACTTTTATTACCTTTCTTTGTAGTTTGAGAATCTTCGGAAGCATCTCTCACATTCTCGACTTTCTTGTAAGCATCCTTCCACCCCCACACAAGCAACTTCTTCACAGTCTCCACAAGGTAGTTGGATGCCGCCACTTCTTCCTCACTTTGTTTTCCACTCACGTACGCTTCTATTAGGTCTTCTAAGGCATTGCGCGTCTTCATAAGGATAGATGCACTCTGTGGATCAGTGTAGAAGCGTTCCCCGCACAGCTCACTAGATTCAGCTACGCGGAATAATCTGCGCCATCAAATCGTTCTTCCACAACAGCGAGAACTACCACATGTAATGGGAAAACTTACCGATGCTTCTTATTGTATCCTACACGAAACCTTCGCTCTTGTCTCCTGGAGCTTAGAAGGCCTCCCAACACAGCCGGATAGAGAGGAGGAACTGGAGACACCCCTTGCAAGAGCACTTTGTCGTTGGCACTCTTTGACCTGCTTTGAAAGAGAAGGAACGGGAATGCTTTTGCCGTGGCATCAGGAATTCCCTTAGTCCCACTCAACGGGTCAATTGCTGCTTTTTCCTGCAGTAGTTGAACAAGCAAAACCGATAAAGGATAAGAGGAGTAGCAATCAGCGTCTAGTGTACATACCCCGGTAGCGGTAAAGAGACACATTCGCTGTTTGTCCTTCCTATTGCCCATCGTAGTAAATACAGCTCTGTTGAAACTAGTATATCCACCTGTCAATGCCGCCATGACAAAAGGCCAGGCTTGCTTTGGAGATAGAGCGTGAGGATTCACGTCGTCAAGGGGTGTCAAATCACGAGTGAGATATGAAAGCTGCCGCTGATACCGGAGTAATAACCAACATGTCTCGTAGGACAATTGATTGCGCCTTACAAATTCCCACGCCTCTTCAGTGTTCGTTACTTTCCTCGACGTATAGATTTCATCTTCGTTGTCATCAAGACCGGAAGAGACAACATTGTTTGTTGGCTGGCTCGTTTCTTCCCGAGGAGCAATCGCAGCAATGTTCTGCGATGAGACGCATTCTTCCTGCTCGGCTATTCCCATGGTTGACGCCCACTGCCATATTGCCTCGACGGAGGCAAACAAGTCGCTTCGAAAGTTTTGGCCAAATTTTGTCTTAGCCTGTAGGATTCAAGAAATCGTTAGGGTAAATGGCAATGGGTATTCCCCGACGCCAGAGGAGGAACGTACCTGCTTTACCTCAGTCAGCTGCTTTCCATTCATAGCCATTAGAAATGGCTCTTTATAGCTCAGGACGGACACAGCTAGAGAGGAGAACGTTCTCTCACCAAAAATTGAAGCAAGGAGCATCGTCTTACCGAGTTCTGGATCCAACGGCCACAAAGAAAACAGTTTTCCCATTTCAGTAAGTGTCTCCTTCTTGTTACTGTTACTGCGCTTAGAAGCGACATGTATCGCTCCAAGATGTCGTAGTCTACCTAGCGCATGTGCTACGGAAACAGACGAGGGAGGGTCCAGTGCCTGCACAATGCCAATGCAAACAGCAAGAGGAAAAGAAATTGTCGATTTTGATTCTCAACTTGATAAGGATCACAGCAAACCTTTTTGATCACTTTATTAACACTTGAATAGTTGTGGTCTAGATTCAAGGCCTTGATATACAGACACAAGCTTTCTAAAGGAGTCCTTAGGATCTCTGGTTTTGGAAACGCTGGCATTTGATAATAAAAGCGGTAGGCTGAAAACAAGTGGAAGCAAACACCCCAAGAAGTGCGGCCTGCTCGTCCTCTCCGTTGGATCGCATTGGCTTGGGATACAAATGCCGGCTCTAAAGACTTATCCTGCACATCGATGAACACAAAAGTCCGTACCCTAATTAACATTGCAGCCAACGTGAATGACGGACCCTAGTAAGAGAAACAAAGTCCGATTGCTTGAATAGTCCGGAGTCAATGACGTAGCGAATCCTATCAATGGTAATCGAACTCTCTGCAACATTCGTTGCAATAACAACTTTCCGACAGCCTTGAGGAGCACTGCAAAGCATAAGGATGAAAGCGTCATACAGATATAAGGAAAATGCATCATATCCTCTTTTAACTCACGGAGCAAAGATGGCTTTCTGAGCTTTGCTGTGAAGGTTGCCGTGGCACAAAACAGTTTCTACCCTCCCTTTCTCTCCCAGCAGCGGATGTCTCGTAACCATATCTTGTAACTTCCTCATCGAAGACCAGCCTGGCAAGAAGATTAAGACTCCTGCTTCCTCCGGAGAGGTACCCTCTTGCAGTTCCAATGTCTGGGAGGAGGCATGGCGAGACACACTTTCTAATAAGGCACTCTCACGGTTCACTATGGATTCTAGTATGTGCACAATAAACCCAAAATGGACTGTAGGTTTCTTATAAAGCTCCATTTCCAGCAGCGACTCGATGGAATCCGCCGAATAAGGTGTAAATGCACACCTCACTTCTCTGGAGATACCGGCTGAAGACGTGGCCAAGCTCTTGTCGGACAGCAGACAAATGAGATTGCTTAGCTCCGATTGTCTGAATTCTGGAAGCCGTCTTGTAACAGCGCCAGTTAGTATGTGTTTCAGAAGGGAACCAGTCGTTTCGTTGCCTGACGACGTTGATGAGTTATTCAAGCCATGGAATGACTTCATGAGATTGCTTAAGGTAGACGTGTTAGCGTCGCTGCTTGTGAGTCCTGCCAAGTCACAAAGCAATGCGAGTCCTTCACCATCCCAATTCCGACACAAACTGTGCCGTGAAGGAGTTTCTTTGGCAGACTTGCCAAGGCGCCGACTTGAGTTTGTTACACCGCAAAGTTCACCTCCACTTTGGGTGTATAGATGATCATATGCTGCAAGAAATCGCAAAAAAGTTCAACACGATCCCGTTACAAATCCATCTTCTTGCAAAGCTTACAAGTCAACTGGATGGCATCCTCCAGGAAAAGAGTGGCAACCTTGTGTCCAGCGCTTGGTACTTGGAGGGTAGTACAAGAAACGGGGCACGCTTTGTACTTTGCAAAATAGTCAGCAAAGCGTTGCGAGTCCAATGTAGCTGACATTATGACCACCCGTAGAGATGGTCGCCGTACTAAAATATCTCTTATTGCAATTAGCAATAGGTCCGATTCCAAGGTGCGCTCGTGAACTTCGTCAATTAGGACGTGACTAAAACCCTGACAGCGACAACAACAATGCAATTTCTTCGTAAACCAGCAAGCTTTCAACTGAATACTAAACTTACTTCTAAGTCAGGGTCACTAAGTAGCCATCGGAGTAGAATACCCGTAGTACAAAATACAACACCAGCGTTATCTGGTATTCTGCGGTCAAATCTAACCTGGTAGCCAACGCCTGGAAGTGCGGCATGGGCCTTAGCCAGTTGCTCGCTAGTGAGAGATTCGAGATTCCACATCCTATCGTGACTCACGGTAGAGCACCGCTCTTCAGCCACCCTGCAATAATATCATTTGCCAAACATACAAGAAGTAGGCGTAAAGGAGTTTATACATGAGAATTTACACACCTTTCTCCGACAGTGATAGCTGCAATTCGTCTCGGTTGTGTCACCGCAATACGACACGACGCTGCAGAGCCCTTTTTTAAGAAGGCATCCAGAATTATTTGCGGTACTTGTGTAGTTTTCCCACAGCCTGTAGAAGCAGAGGATCTGATTACCAAAACAATTCGTAAAGTTGGGCCTAGTTATCATCCTTGACCTTACCAGTTTCCCCGCAAATGACAGTGACTGCGTATTCGTCGACGGCGGAGATTATTCGGTCTTCCATTCTGCATGGGGAAACAGTAAAGTGCCCACGCGTGACGAGCATCTACCGAGAGTGAATTGTATGGACTGCTTACTGGTAAATTGGTAGACTCTTCCGGCCGGCTTCATATTGCCTAAAACGCGATGAAGAGCGAAGTTTGTCAAACGCTTCGGCCATTTCGGAATCTGAGTACATTGCCTTCGGACGAAGTTCATCCTCAGTGTGACCGTATTGCATTTCTTCTTCGTTCGCATTTGTTTCCTCATTGTTTTCTATCTCCAAACTTGGTGTTTCGGCTTCTACGACTTCCTCTTCTTGAGGATAACGTTGTGGCGTGTGTAACCCATACACAGGTGTTTCCTGACTTTGTTCAGCGTTGAGTAGGCTAGAGGAAGGCTCTTTCTGACGGTTCTCTTCAGGGGTACACACCGCATACCCAGTTTCTTCCCCTTGTCCTTCTGATTGGGAGCCTGAGTCATCTTCATGTTCTGAAGAATAGGCATCTGTTGACGAGGAACCTTCCTTGTCCGAGTCTGAATGCAATGCTGCATAGAACTGGGTGTCGGAGTACAAATCCCCACCATCGTCATCATCGCTGTCTACCTCCGACGACGTTGTCCCTTCTCTTTCATCTGTTTCACTGCCAAGGTCCAGTTCGCCGAACCGTTGAAACACCGAAGTACGGTTCCTTCTTCGCATGTCAAAATATGAATCGACAGCTGCTTCTAGCTCCATTCGCAGTTCTTTGGGTACGTATATTTTCGGTGGATCGCGAATTTTTTTGCCTGATGTCGTAAGCCCTGATAGACGAGAAGAAAAATCGACATCACATACTATAGTCACGCAAGCTTCTGCACTTTCATTCTGACATACCTCGAATTGGCTTAATTCCAGCATACACACCAACATCATAATCTGACATCTCGCTTTCAGAACTCTCTTGGACGCCCTCGCCATTATGTTCATCCTCATCTGCGGCCACACTAGCGCTATTGTGTATATTACTCGGAGGTGTCGTCCAATTCTCCTGCTCCTCGGGAATCTCCACTTGCTTCCGATCGACGACAGGAACCTGTTGAACACGTCGGTTCACAATGGGTTTTCTCAATTCCGAGACCATGTGCACTAGACTGCTCCTGTTCTTCTGGTCGGTAATGCCACACTCGTGTTCTAGTTCGTCATGCAAACGCTCTTTCCAACTGACAGATTGCCCTGGATGAGGGGCATGATGAGAAGGTGGGGTGTGCTTTTTCTTACCCCGGCTTCCAGCAGGAGTACCATGCCCTTTCTTTTTCTTCCCCTTGTTTTTACCCATGATTATTGCACACAATCCCAAGGCAGGATAAACACAAGCCAATATCTAATTATTACCCTGAACCAAACGATACTAGACAGGAAGTAAACTCTGTACAACTGCATTGTGAAGCGACAAAATCTTCAAGAGCTACTTTTTCAAACGTGCGCACACTTCAAGCCATACAACTCGATACAAGAATCTTGGACGAACTTAGTTGTTGGTTTTGCCAACCTTTGTTAGCAGTACGTCACGTTGATCTGAACAGGCAGGGCTGGGTGACTAAATCCCACTCCTAAGTTTGTCTATTGGCTACTTACATTTCAAGATGCTAGGCAAGCTTTACATTACATGGGGTCAAATAGAACGACATTCACCACACTATTTTTGGTGCGATCGCGGCGGCGATGAGGCCCTTGCTGCACCTAACGCATGTGCTATTCTGAATTCGAGTGAACCTTCGTCGTGCTGAGCGGTATTCATCGACACTGAAACTGATTCTGTCGGCGCCATATCGTCATCGGTGTCGTCTGTATCATCACTGTACTCTTTCTCATCGCCTGGCGCTGATACACTAGGAGGCGACGATTGGTTGTATAGTTCCACTTGATGAATAGGGGAGCGGTTGTTATCTTCTTTTGCACGTTGACTTCCTTCTGTAGTAACAGCAGCAGTGGAATTGCCGTCGTGACCTTTGTCCTGAATCGAACGTGAAATACGAGGCTCTGGACTCCCCTGTTCTTGTGCACTACTACAAGTACCACTATCCTTCATGTCCGAAAGACTTTTCTGTACAGCACTCCTTACAGCTTCATCGCTAAACTCCGCTCCTCCTTCAGCTTTCAGAGTGTTGGCTATCGCACGACTTAAAGCATCTATCGAATACGAGCGTGGGGATGCACTCATTTGTCCCGTGGCCACCGACCCACTTGGCGATTGCATTGATCCTTGATGCTTTTGCGTACGATCTGTCTTGCGGGGTTTGTCCGTGTATTCAGACACATTAGGTCGATTAAAACGAGATGTTAAGTTTCTCTTGGGCAGCCTTCCAGAGCTCGCCACCGGGGGTTCTGCGGGCCTAGCAGATACGGGTCTCCGGCTCCTTCGGCGTTCCATGTCTGCCGAACTACTAGTATGCTTGTTTTGGCTACGAACGGTAGTAGCTCGAAGCCATGAATCGGTGTTTTGATCCATCGTATCCTGAATATAAACATTATGAGATTTTCGAATCCATGGGTTACTGGCCCCTGGACGGCCGTACACCGGGCTGGGATAATACGCGCCGGGGCCATCATGCTGAATTTCTTTCTCCTCTTCCTGAATCCGAAATGGAGGTGCTAACAGTATCTCGTCTCTCATTATTGTTTGTGTCAACGTCTGATGGACATCACGCCCCGTGCTTCCAAACGAAGTGACTTTCTGTCGAGGGAACCGGCCAGGTGATTCTGCAAAAGCATAGTTCAACAGCACGCGCAACGACAAACCAATTCGCGTCACAGTATGTTTCATGCGATGAGTAGTCACACTCTGTACACGTACGTCGAACATTTGTGCGTCTCCTCGAAGATGCTGAGATTGAGCGTTGGGGAGTAGCTGCTCCGGGATACTGCATTTCTACATACAAGGTCTATACGTTCCTACACGGTTCCCTTCGACCAAATGCCATGATAGAATACAACATCACATGCATATTGCAAACACTGCAATAGAGGGTACAATGCCATTGGTTGTACACAATTGACAGGTGCTCGTCTGTGAACTTCGGTTCCAACCGTCATTCGTAAAAGAATGGTGCTGAATGAAAGCGCTGACAGTACACAATGCATGTAGCAAGTTAGTCAGTTATGTTGGATTCGTTCGATCCTTGTGAGAATAGTTCCATCTTGTAGAATGGACTGTTAGAGGACTCCAGTGGGGTTTGTGGCATCCAAAACGCGCCCTTGCCGTTAACCTTGCGCTTGGGTCGAGGTCAGCTTGAGGAATCCCCTTTGTAGCAGGCTGTGTTCACGGTACAAGAGTGCTGAAATCAGGATGACAGACACTACACGTAATCATGGCTCAACGGCCGGAGGTGGAAGTACTTATGAGGATGAAGGCGACGCACTGATACAAAAGCCGTATAGGAGACAGGTTGGGAAGTATGCGCAGAACCACGGTATTCAAAGACCCAGACCAAAGGTCAACACTACGACGGAAGAAGAACGAAGGAAACAAGAGGAACAGAGAAAACAACATGCAGACTTCGAGAAACCGGCGCCCCTCGCATCGACGGCGTACAGCCATTCTGAGCTGAAGAATGCTTTCCGGTCAAACATCCGTCACTTCCATGACCCGGAAGGTTAGTTACTTAACTATGCTTTAACTCACGTTTTCTTCGTTACGTAATTGTTCTGTCCAGACCGTTTCGAGTTTCCGATGACGTCGAATCAAGAAGTGGGATGGGGAGCGAAGAAGATGCCTCCTACAAAGTAGGTAGTTCTTCCATTTCAGCCCTAGCACATCTTGATCTACTAATTTTTGCTTCTTGTTGTGCAGGTATAAGTGTCCATTGAAATCATCTCAGCTGACAAAGGTCGCAGAAAAACTATACCAAGTGCATGGACACGAAAAACATTAATGGTGGTGCTAGAGGTCCTTGTCAAAATATCATCGATGGCTCTAGAAGTCACCTTAGGGAATATGTCCAGGGTGATAACACTATGGTCACATCAATTAGATGCAGTTGCAAAGCAAGCTGCTTTTCTATGGTTGGGCTGAAGACAACCGTATAGAGTTCACGAAGCATACACCAGCAAGAAGTATTTTGTAAGAGAGCAAAATACACTGACATAGGCTGAACTACTCGCTAAAGCTTGGTGCTTGTATCTCTACATTTTTCCAAAAATAAAGAGATCTTACTAGTAATCTCGGGTGCTGTGTCAGGCTCCAGGTGCAAGTGATGGCCTGCCTTTTCATAGTGTTCTGCTTGGAAATATGTAGCAGCCTTTTTTATCCTCTGCAAACGATGTTCCATCATATTCCGGCTATAAGGCCAACCTCTTCCAGCTGTGACAAGAAGCATGGGAGATTTGGTAGAATCTAAGTACGCACAGGCCTGTTCCTCTGAAAGGTATATAGGAGAGCGTTCGGAAAGTCGCATGTCGTGCTTGAATTGGACCCGTTGACTTGCCGCTTCCTCCTTGACCCCGCGCTTCACTATTGGATATGCACTCTCTTTCGTCAAAAATTGATGCCCTGGATAGGCACGTACGGCTTCGCAGCGAGCCTGTCGGCACGAAACAGAGAGTAGCATAGTAATGCATTATACTTCATCCCAGTAAAACAAACCACGACTCACCTTAATCGCCTCCTCCAGAGAGTTGTAATACTTTGTCGATTTACTCCTCAAGACGGAGGAGGAGACAACCGCGTTCCTTAGCGATTCTGCGACAGAAACGAAACGGCATACAGACATTTCACAAATTACCTTAGCCACCCGCGATCATCATTCTTACCTGGACCTTGGTCCTCGGATTTTGCTAGGATTCCCAGAGCCTCTACGTACACGACACCACTCAGTTGATCATGCAAGGTCCCCGATACAATAGAGGCTATCGCACCTCCCAGACTATGTCCAAGCAAGAACACACGATGTGTATCTGGCGCCTTCAGATCATCGGAAATCCATCTCATTGCTTTTAGACACTCTAGCACATCAATTGCGTAAAGTAGGGCAATGTACGGAGTATCTTCTCTTCTGTGGCTGCTATTTCCGTGTCCGGCAAAGTCCAAAGAGACAATGTGATACCCTCGTTGGCTAAGTTCTCCTGCAGCCCGTACCCATGTTGCTGCATTATCCTTCCAACCGTGTAAACCTGTCTCAAGGAAGTGTCACACCATGATGACTCCAACATATGCACCAGGTTCAGCGTGTGCACCTTACAAACTATCTTGTCCGGCGAATCAGGATCACCCCATTGTAGTCCGGCAATCGTTAAACCTGCACTCAGCCAATTACACACTTAAGGGTTGTATCATGCTTGTATGTTGACGTCCGCATGCCCACTCAACCAAGCGTTCCGCTAATAACTCCGATGGGTATGGCAATCTTACCTGGAATATCCACTGAGAATGGTGTCGCTCCAAATTCGCGTGCTTTTTCTAATTCGGAATCAGTGCTTCCATCCATCTTGCTAGTGGCTGTACTGAAGAATTGCGTTGTAAACCGATTTCCTGGAACACCCAACCCCAATGGTACAATCAGTCCTTTAGAAAGATACCGTCTCAAAGATAAAGCTATCAGTGAAGAAGACCACTTTGTACATCGATGGAGCATCCTAGAGTACACTAAACACTATTGAACAAAATCTGTGTGTATATATACCGCCGAAAAACTTCATTTTTCAATCCTTTCGTCCCACTTGAACCTATGCAGTAGAACTCGTCCCCAAGGATTTGTTCATCAGACAACATACAGCTCCCTGCTCGTTCCTCGCACATTACTCTCTGTGTGTGTGAGCTTTTGTGTTGTGTATACTCAGTCACGCTCTCGCTGTCTGAAGAATGTCTTCCTCCAATGCGCTCGGAGACCGCGTAAGTTGCACTGGTTTCTCCCCCGTCCTGCTCGGTATGTACACTTTGCAGAGTTGGTACAGATTTCGGACTGGTGCCGTAAAATCGAAGAGTATGTTCGGGAGAACCCAGGTCGAGCTATTTTGTATTCCAATGCCGCCACGTCAGCGTTTTTCCTCTATAAAGTGGCTCAGCGGCACGGAGGAATTGTTCCCGCTGTCAAGAAATCGACCTTTGCGCTGATTCGAGCAATTCCTTTTGCTCAAGGAGCGATCGACAAGGAGACTGCAAAATTTGCGGATAAGATCAAAGAGGAAATGCTGGGTGATATGGAGCATGAGACAAGAATTCCAACACTTCCGAGGCAGTCCATGACCAAAGCCGCAATCTTTCAGGAACTCAAGGAGAAAGCTGACAAGGAGCATGAAAAATGGGAGGGAGGAAAGGTTTCCGGTACCGTCTATCATGGCGGACAAGACCTAGTCGACATAATTGCTCAAGCGTACCATCACTTTTGCTTATCCAATCCTCTCCACCCTGACGTGTTCCCTTCCACTCGGAGAATGGAAGCGGAAGTAGTAGCATGGGCGGCTAAACTTTTCGGAGGAGACGAGAACAGCTGCGGCACAATGACAACGGGAGGCACTGAAAGCATTCTCATGGCTTGTAGATCCTATCGTGAACGGGCAAGTGAATTCAAGGGGATCAGCTGCCCTAATATGGTGATTCCGCGCACTGCCCATGCGGCCTTCGATAAGGCTTGCGATTATTTCGGTATTGAGAAGAGGCATGTGGACGTGGATCAAACAACATTCAAAATTGATCCCAAGAAAATGGCTAAGAGTATTGACAGCAACACTATCATGATTGTTGGTAGTGCGCCTGCATTTCCCCAAGGAGTGATGGATCCAAGTGAGTGCTCAAAGAACTGTTTTCTATTGTTGCCTTAAACCACATTATCTACTCGCTGCTGAAAACTCTTTACATGGATCACAGTCAAAGAGCTGTCGGACATTGCTCTTGAGAAAAACGTTCCTCTTCATGTCGATTGTTGTTTGGGGAGCTTCCTGATACCCTTTGCTAAAGAAGCCGGTTATCCCGTTCCGTCTTTCGACTTTACTAACCCTGTACGTCTTGTGTATCCACTAGAACGGGGCCTCGAATTGATAACGTTGTTGTGTATTTGTGTTGCGCAGGGTGTCACTTCCATCTCAGCCGACACGCACAAGTATGGATTCGCTCCCAAGGGAAGCTCTGTAGTCTTGTACAGAGACACGTCTTATCGCCGATACCAGTACTACGTGGCAGCTGAGTGGACTGGTGGTGTGTACGCCTCTCCGACCATATCGGGAAGCAGAGCCGGAGGTGTTATTGCCGGTACATGGGCAGCCATGCTGTCAGTTGGGCAAGATGGCTATGTTGCGACCGCGAAACAAATTTTGAAGGGGGCGCAAACAATTGCCAATGGTATTCGCTCAATGGAAGATGTCGAGTTATACGGAGAGCCAGACTTGTCGGTGGTCTGTTTTGGTCCTTCGAGGAAGAGTCGCTCCCCCATGAATATCTACGGCATCAGCGATGCCATGAGCAAGAAGAACTGGAATCTAAACCTGCTTCAATACCCAGCAAGCATTCATATTTGTGTAACTTATGCTAACTGCAAAATGGCAGAGCAATTCTTGGAAGATCTCCGAAACGCCATCGCTGAGGTTAAAGCCGATCCTGAGAAATTTTCCAAGGGATCTGCTGCAGTGTATGGTATGGCTGCTTCATTGCCGGATAAAGCTCCCGTCCGCCAAATTGCGGCCTCGTTTATTGACGCGTTGTATACTGTATAACCTTGAGGTTTTAAGACTCGTAGTAAAACAATTTGACTCGATGCATGAACTTTTCCGGAAGTTCTGCAAGTTTAAACCTTACATGAACGCAAGTCGAACCACTCAACGAAGAAGATTCGTGCTTACCTCGCTCAGGCCCAAAGTACATCCAATAGCCGGTCTTCTTACTCTTCAAGCCGGCAAAGAGTCCTGAGCTTTTCCAACGCTCAGGAATCTCACCAACATGTCCCTTATATTCCATTAGGTCTCTCCAGCCGGCCTCTTGCATACGAAACGCTGAATAAGAAGAGGAACGAGGAATTCTGTTTTGTCGTTTGATATAGCGGAACATTGTGAGCTTAGTACTAACCATTTTCAACATCGGGAGACCACTCCTCCGCTCTCACCATTTTGACTGGTTCCTGTATCGGACCAACACTGGCTGTTTCGCGTGGTAGGCGACCATTGTCTAAAGAATGTTGTTCTGCTGTTACTGTAGTAGCAGAGTATCAAGAGACAGACAAGCGACTGATGCAATAGAAGCAAGAGAATCGTACCTGTGTTAGAATCTACTATTGCATGCGGCTCGTTGGAGCCCCCTTGGCGCGGTTCAGAAAACGCAGCTAAACTTTGTACAGTCAAATCTACTTGAGTTTCGTTTTCGCTCGTTCCCGATCTTACAGGAGAGAATGAGCCCTCAAAGGCTGTCGCCGCTTTGCCATTCGCGTTTCCTAGTTCGGCTCTCCCTTTTCGAAAAGATGAGGAATACGATCCACCACTCTTAGGTCCCGAGCCTGAGCGCAGCGGGGGAAGAGTCCCATTTTGAGCAGCAAAGTTTCGAATGCCTTGATGCGATTGTCGAAGGGTTAAGCCGTTAGAATGTACCTGCTCCTCACCAGTTGCAGCATTCTTGTTCGTTGTCGTTCCTCTCTGGCCACCACCTCCTCCTCCTCCTGAGGCCACACGAACTTTCGCTCCACTTGTTACAGCACCGGTATTTCCCACTTTTCTGCTCGAATTTAACGAGGGGCCTTTCCCATGGTGGCCTTGTCGCTGCCTTCGGGAAGAGGACGACGGCGTTTGTTGGTGCTGTGTGGGCCGGTCGCTTCTACCGCTTCCGGGATTCCCTTCGGCTCCGACGATGGAGCAAGCACTGATGTGAATGGGAGATGTCATTCCTGTCTGCTGAGATGTACCCCCCTGTCCGCCTCCTCTCGGGTACCATCCTTGATTAGACTGTCTTCGTGGTCTGTGGACCGACGCAGAGCCCTGTCGTTGACCACTGTTTGCTCCTATTTCCAGTTGCGGGCGAGAACTCATACTCCTTATGTTCTCCCTCTCTCTATATTTGTGTGTAATCTATGTGTATAACCCCTTCAAATCCTTCATGCAACAGACGATATCATCGCGTGGGGAGAAATTCCTTGTCATTGGGGCTCACTCACTAACATTACCATCTACTGGGATCACCATCAGACATTAGAACGTGGATATAAGCACCAATCTATTCAAAGTATGCACTGTGCTGTATACAATGGTTCGGAAGAAACTCGACAAGACAACTTCACAAATATGTTAAAGCATACAGTGTTGTTGTATACGCCGAGTTTTTAGACAATATGGTCATTTGTAGCATGACAGTAGAGCACTGAGAATATCCATTTGTCACCTGCCCAATAAGATGAGATTACTACTCCAACACTGCAAGAGGTCGGTGGTCAGCACACCCAGCACCTGGTTTTGTGATGTCGTCTCACCTGCCATTACACCACGTTTTATCCTTCGACAAGGCCTACCACAGCTCCGGACCCATGCTACAGACAGTGGGGAAGAGGTACGCGTTCGGTACGCGCCGAGTCCGACAGGAAATTTGCACCTAGGAGGTCTACGGACAGCATTATTCAACTACCTTTTGGCTCGGAAATACAATGGCTCATTCATTTTACGCATAGAAGATACAGATAAGGTACGTCTGCCTCCCTCGTCAAACTTTGGAGAGATCCAGAGGTTTGGTGTAAGATGTGCTGAATGACAGACGAGAGAGAAAGAAGGAGCTATTCAGGGCCTACTACAAGCGTTACACTGGGCCCAGTTGGACCATGACGAAGGACCATTCCTTACTTCTGAAACTTCACCCGACTCCATCATCCAAAAAGGGAAGTTTGGTCCTTATATTCAGAGCCAAAGATTGGATATTTATAAAACCGCTATAGCATCTTTGGTGGAGGTAAGTTAAGCCTCCGCATGCCCTAGGAGTGTTCAGATTGCTTGAGAAATATAATCGCAGGAAGGACATGCGTATCGTTGCTTTTGCTCGAGCGAACGTCTTTCACGTTTACGGGAAACTCAAGCTCGCCAGGGAATGCCGACACTGTACGATAGAGCTTGTTTAGGACTCTCGAATGTACGTCCATGCGTACGTCATGTGGCTTAGCGTTTGCAAACTACTAGGTTTCTATTTTTGCAGGAGGAAGTACAGGAAAGAGTTTCACAAGGGCAACCCCACGTCGTTAGGCTTAGAATTCCTGAAGGAAACACAAAAATCGAAGATGTAGCACTAGGGAGTGTCAATTTTCCCCACGCTTCCATTGACGACCAGGTACGCTCTCCAAAGTACCGTAAAAACTCGACGATGTGGACAACTACTTCAGGTGCCTTGGGGGATACAGGTTTTGCTTAAATCAGATGGCTTTCCCACCTATCATCTTGCGTCTGTAGTAGACGATCACAGTATGCAGATAAGCCATGTTATTCGAGGACAGGAATGGCTCAGCAGTACTCCGAAACATTCAATCCTCTATGATGTACGTAGTCTCGTTATGGTTTCCTACGGAATATCAACTACTGCTGTGACGGTATTGAGATTCTGTCTTACAGGCTTTTGGCTGGAAGAAGCCTCGTTGGGTTCATTTACCTCTGTTGGTCAATGAGGATAAGACCAAACTGAGCAAGCGCCATGGTGACGTCGCAGTCGAGCAATTCAAAGTATGCTATCTTACGGCTTCACAGCATTGATGCGTTATTACAGTATGCTTTCCTTTTGTCCCGACCAATGTGTGCTTCAGGAGAAGGGGTACCTGCCTGAAGGCCTCCTAAATTTTGTTGCCTTGTTAGGGTGGCATCCCGGGCAACATAGTACTCAGGAAGTATTTGAGATAGGCGAGCTTGTCAACGCAGTGAGTTTTTTATATTCAGTATTATTTCAAGGAAATCCTGTCATGTATGCGTAATGGTTTGCTCAGTTTTCGCTCGAGGGGCTGAACCACTCTAATTGCGTCGTAGACCGGTCAAAGCTCAATTGGCTGAATACGCATCATGTGCGTCGAGAGCTACATAATTCTAAAGTAAAATCTGATATGAGTTTGTCTGAAATAAATGCAAGTCGGATTGAAGACGAAAATGATCCTCTCGTGCTTATGTTTTCATTCCTAATTCCGGAGATGCGTAGAAGGTTCAAGAACGTAAATATCTCAGAAATTCGTGTGCCTCTTTCACTGGAGGAACAGGTTACTATTGGCAACAACTCCTATTCATACGGTTACTTATTTGCTGCGATGTTAGCTCAACACGTACGGATGTTTATGTGGACTTACGGACCATACATGAGGATGCTTCACACACGTGCTCATGTGCTCTGTGCAGGACCGCGTAGTCACCATTCCTGACTTTCTAGGACTGTTGGAGCCATTCTTACTACGACCGACGACAGGCCAAGTAAGGACGGAGATGGAGGGCCACTCGACGAAAAATATAGGTAAGTAAGTTTAGTTCTGTAAAGATTGTCCTACTGGTGTTACTCACTCTTTGGCACTCAACAGACACAGCCGTTGCCCGGTTAATGCAAGTTTGGGATGCAGAACGTGAAGAGGCGTGGCGCGAACCAGATGGACAGCAACTGATAGGGATAATCAAGCAAATTTGCAAGGACAATAACCCGAAACTCAATCCCGGGGAACTCATGCAACCTGTACGGATAGCGTTAACTGGCCAAAAGAAAGGATCTGTGAGTACTTGTTTCAAGTTTCGTGGAAGCATCAATAGAGGTAACTCTGCTTGTTGTTTTGAGACCTGCAGGCTCTAGGCCGTCTGGTTCATCTTCTAGGCCGGGATGAATGCATCGGGCGCTTGCAAACTCTGAAAGAACTTTGTGATGCTCCTTGAAATAGCCCGTTCTGAGTGCATCGAGCCTTTGGCATTACACTAAGTGTTAGGTAAACGCTATACCAGAATGAGCGCGAGATGCTTCGGGTAGACTCTAAAGGAGGAGTGAGGAAAACTCTTGGAAACCGGCTGTGTGTATTATTGGTGTTAGATATGGTGCGTTGGAGCGGGCACTCATTGCAATGGACCCGATCATTTGCCAATGCGACATCTCTTATCTGTGACGGTACACTTGCAAGGATCTAACTTTTGAGGCTATGGCCAACGGGGTAGGGTGAACGACTGTAACGTATTTGCTTTACCTCTGAGTGCCTCAGAATGGTCTGAAAGTTAATATTTTCTGCACGTCAACAGCGTGTTGACTTCCAACACCACTGTCAGTTAAAGTACACGTCAACCATGAAGCGGTGATTGTTTTAGATTCTGAAAGATTTCTACCTTGGTCGGATTTAGTTCATAATGAATTCACAGAAAGGTTTACACCAACAGAAATGCTTTTTGAATGATATATCATCGATCCGTTTAAGTAAACGCCAAGGCCATTCGTGGGAAGAAGCTGTTTGATTCCCCTGGCACGCAATTCACTCCTGAGGGCACTGCGAACATATAATCCGGGACCGACGAAAAGATGTCAGTAAGGTCCAAGTTGTCTAACATATCAATGGTAATCTCTCCACTATTGGGGGTTTCCCTCCAGAGAATCTTTGTCCCAGGGATCATATACGCGTGGTCTTCTGAGTACGGCGGAGGCAGCGTCCCTTTCCACACTTCGGTCAGCATTCCCTTTACGATCTCTCGCCTCACATAGGAGTAGTTTTGGAAATTTTGCGGGCAAATGAAGGAACAGATACTTCCAAACATCTTCTTAGCATCATACATCGTGCAACCTTGCTCACTAATGAAGTAGCTCTTATTTTCTCGAAAATGAGCAATAATTTCCACCGTCGTCCCGTTTCCAAATACGATGGAAGCTTTTACTTTTTGTTTGTCATAGTCATAGACACTATGAGATAAAGCATTGGATAGGGGAAATCCCTTCCCATACGACCAGTTTTCCGTCCAAAATAACCTTGCCGGGAGTGTCGGAGCGGCCTCAGAGCCCTGAAGGGTTGAGGACAGCAACAGCGCGGAGGACGCGGCCAAACCAAGCCACGTTTTCACGTTCATGCTGTGCACCGAGGCCGTCGTATATCCCCTAAAAGTGATGTCAAGTAAGAAAAATACTGCTGTTTCCCTTTTGCTGTACTTAAGCTTATTCTAATGAAGTTTTCCAACTGTTTAGCAACCCTGTTGTTCTTTCCTCTAGTACTACGGTTAGGCCGATGCTTACGGTTCAACAAAAACGAAAACGAAACTGGATTTTTTTTTGTTTTTTGTTGAAGCAGGCGTCACTACGTCTTACGGTTCAGCAATTTTTCAAATTAGTTGAAGTAGCTCGGTTTGGAATTCACTTGGAGTATACGGCATCTTTGTCAACATAGAGTACTGTACAACCATGCGGACAAAGTAGTACTGTTCAACAACACAATATCACAAAGGTATATTGTACTGAGAGACTATGGGAAACACTAGTAGCCGTTTGCCTTCGAGCAGCGGTGACGAGAGACCGACTTCCATCTATCAGTGTTACAAGAAACGTATAAATGGCAGCGGCTTTAAACTAGATAGTAGAATGGCATGGCAATACTACCAAAGAGAAGCAGAAGAGTCATCAGCACGTAACTCTAAGATGTTATGCTCCAATATTCCTCGCAATCATCTATTACTATCTACTCCATCTTCTAAGCATATGCTACCTATATTTCTTTCTAGGTCTATTTTCTTCATACTCTTTCCTCTAGAGTAAAGAAGAGACAAAGCACTAAGAGCCGCTGTTCGCTGCAGCTCTTTGTGGAGCGAGGCGCTAATGGTACTCATTGTATAGCTGCAATTATTGATGTGTATTAGTATTACCCGTTCCATCAAGTTGATTCTACCAACTATACATGCGTATACACCTCTTTAATATAGTTTGAGCGCGACCAACTGGACCTTCACACCACAGGTACGCCCCCTTCGAGTCACCCTTCTTTAGACACCTGGTTCATTGACTTCAAATCGAACTTGTACCGGAACACACACATGTATGGCTAGCAACATCTCTTATGCATGCGTATACACCAGAGACAGGCCTCGGGAAGGTACATTGATGGCGTACGAACCATTTTCGTTTTCCCCTGATTTTCAACAAAATTCAAATCTTTTTTGTGGAAAATGCCGATTTTCGTGGAAAAAACGAAAAAAATAAATGTTTTGTGAACAAAAAATGTGCCGTAAGACGCCTGCTTCAACAAAAAACAAAAAAAAATCCAGTTTCGTTTTCGTTTTTGTTGAACCGTAAGCATCGGCCTTATTAAACTAAGTAACTACTACCCTGGGAATCATGCGAAGCTACCATTGGTTATAGGATAGCGACTCGCTGTTAGCGAGGTAGACCTGATAGTCACCATGAGTATTCCGTAGAAGGAGTTACATTGATGTGCAGCTGGTTCGGGCATGGAAGTTAGACACAACTTGTACCAGTAATATAACTCAACCTCTGTGTGTGTTATACACTGTGTATCATTTTTGCCAAGTCCATTGCTTGTGCTTCTGTTAACCAATACAATACGCAATACAAGTGTCCCGTTTTCCTTCCACAGCACTACTTTAATTTGCCCCAACGCGACTATCCCGTTACAAGCTCTATTCTTCGTTTCCGTCTATTTTTCGTTTTGTTTCCCGTAATCTTCTGCAGATGCATACATCATACCGGTACTACCATACCCTCTCCAAACACAGCACACAGTAGGGCACTTACTCAATATATTGGCACCTTTCATACGCGTGCATTTCATCCTGGCAATGCCATGGAAGATGTAATCCAAATTTCTGTGAGTGTCTACATCTGTTTAAAGGGATTAATAAATGAGCGCAATAGTCTCGGACTGCTATAGGGACATGCTCTCTCTTCATGGCTTCCGGAGAGGCATGCATGGGGCGCTCTTCCTCAGAGCGATACACAATCCCTGTAGTAGAGACATAGAGGCACACATAAAATAAGACAGAAAACGTGAAAAAGGCCTCCTATACAGCAGACTGCAGTGTAGAGAGCTTACGCTTGGGGTGGTCCCGGCGTGGAAGATCAGACATCTTGTTTTATGGATCGATAGTTTTCCCACACTATTTGTTCTTGTTTGATCAGCACTATAAATATGATATATTTTCTGTAAATAAAGCAGTTATATCCTGACAACCCGACGTGAATCATGCCGCCTAAACACCAGCAGGGGAAAGGCAAACCCCGACAGAGTAAACAGGCTCAGAGGACAGCGCATAAACAGACGGCAGTACCGCAACAGCCCTCACAACAACAGATAAATGACAGCGCAACATACCGTCAAGAGACAGAAGAGGAGGCAGGAGGGAAGACTTCCCTGAGCTGGAGGGAGCGCAAGGAGCAGCAACTAAGGAAAGAAAAGGACCGTAACAAAGATGAGGAGGAGGATGAGGATGATGATGTGGATTTGTTGGGTCATGAAGACACTGAAGAGGAGGCTCGACGTACTGGTTCTTCTTCGTCATCGTTCCCTCCTACGATCGTCAAACCGGGAGATGAGGTCACCGAGACGATTGCCAAATGGACAACCAAACTGAAATTGGGTACGTGTCACAGAGTCTATCACTTGTGTTTGCAAGACAAAGCCATTGCACGGACACACACAATTGGTGTGCAGGTTTCGGGTTGCAATCCGACGGAGACACCATTACTGTCAGCACTCCGGGATTGCTGCGCTTACAAAAGCCAAACAAGTTTTACGTCGAATCGTCCCACCGCAGAGTATGTGGCGCACTAAAACTGTTGTCTAGCGTTTGACAGTGTCGTTATCTTTCTTTTTCTTGGGTACTATTGCAGTATTTCCCTGCCGTTGAAGATCCTATCATTGCAACGGTGTCAGACAAGACGGCTGAAGCATACAAGGTTCACATAAACGGGACTCAACCAGCTCTCCTACCTTTGCTTGCATTCGAAGGAGCTTCCAAGAGAAATAGACCGAATTTAGACATCGGATCTGTGGTGTATGCCCGTGTTGTCGTTGCCGACAGATACATGGAACCCGAAATTTCTTGTAAAGGTATGCTTGCAACCATTGGACTCTCACAAATGTTGCAGGTGCTCATCATTCATGCATTTCGAGTATTCGTCTGCAGTGGCAAGCGGTCCAACTAAGGATTGGGTGACAGGGCAATCTCTGTACGGAGAGCTTAAAGGAGGGCATGTGCAAAAGTGCTCCATAAATTTGGCAAGGACGTTGTTGAACCCTCGATGTCCAGTCCTTGAAACACTCGGGCGTGCTCTTCCATTTGAGTTGGCAGTTGGAGTAAATGGGTATTTCTGGGTGAAAGCGGAAAAGATCCAGCACGTCATACTGATTACCAATGCTATTTTACAAAGCGAATATGCGAGTGAAGCAGAGGCTGTAAAGCTTACGAAGGAGATGTTACGAAATGGCTCCACCAGTTGAACCGGCTCAAGTGACCATCATGTCCTTCAACAAGGACGCTTGTGGAAGTGGGATAGTACGCAAAAGTCGTCCTATATATGTACCCCTCCTTTAATCAGGGTGGAAACTCGTAATATTCTTCATGTGTATTTATCTTCTCTTGGGCTGAAGAAAGTCCCTACGGAAACTTAGTTAACCAGAAGATTGGCGACGGCGAAGAAGCACCGCAGTAGGGAAGCCAAGTCAAGAGACTTTCTGCGCGTGCTCACTGTATCTGGCAGGGTGTAATACATCAAGATCGCGGAGGCTCTGCTTACTCTGTAAGTAAGCCAATAAGTAACAACGAGAACTGTTACACACGGCAGTCACGCCTGTTTATCAGCGAACTTGGCTCTGTGCACAGCAAATATAACAACAATCAAGGATTCTAAAGCACGTTGGACGTGTTCAAGCCTGCTTACTTGGCCACTCTTGTTAGCTGGTATAGTCCAGTTGCAGCCATGAAAACATTTACCGAGAATAAGTTCCAGTTCTTTGGCGTTATCACCATACTGTATCTGCTCCAAAGCAGTCCTGTCGCAGTCACAGCTGCATATGCATATCCAAAACGCGACGGAGGTAAAGCGTGGTTCTTGTCCTAGCAAACCATTCTGCCATGCATGCCTACCTGTTTGCTGAGGCATGGATATTTTCTCTGCCGGTCTATTTAGATCTGCGATATTCGCTATCTGGAGGGCAAGTAACATGAGAGGGCATTCTAAAAGCGTTTTTTTTGTGTGTGCATTCCATGGCGTTGGAAACTTACAGATATGCACCATTTAAAGCTTGGTGCCCAAAAATGTACTGCAGAGAGAAGCATAAATGACAGCGACAATGACTCCACATACACGAGGTAAAGGATCAAACTTACTCGTAAAAGGCCCTGCCTCGTGTTCTAAATAGTACTTGAGGGTCTCATTCCTAGAGACCACCGGCAATGAGGTGATCTTCTGCTGGAGTCGAGGGACGATGCCGCTGAACACCATCGTGCAGAAAATTGGGCAAACTTTAACAAGTGAGAGACTCAATCAGCCCATACCCTAACAATACTATCGATTTGCATAACAATGATTCAAATGCTGCCTATAGGCTACAGCTGGACCATGTTGAATTTGGAGACCTTCGAGCGAGCCCTCAATCGTGGCTACAAGGCCAGGAAGCGTGGATTGTCACGCCCTTATGGTCAGTCAAGAAATGAACGTGTAGTAGGAGATGAAAACACGCGCGGGAGTAATTCGTGTATAAGCCAAAGAGACGATGGAACACGATACTGGCATGGAAGCGGAGGGTCCCGATCTGTCTATTGACAACCTAGCACCATTTGGAAGCGCTACTTCCCTGATGTCGTGTGCGCCACCTGGATGGAAGGTACTATGCTGTCAGACGAGTATCTCGCTGTGCTCGTCGTCGCTTGGCCGGAAAAACGACCGAGTGCATTGCCTACTAGGGCCATACTGGCCGATGCTGCTCCTTACTTTCTCCATTGCATTCTTCCCCGGATATTTTTTCTGTCGGTATTTCTACAGTTCGTCCTCCACGGAGTGGTCCCTGCTGGTGATTTCACTATGGTTATGTACGCTCATCAGCCTCAGCCTGACGGCGTTCCGTGATCCGGGCATAGTTCGTCGCGATGCCTCGGTCCAGCAGATGGTAGAGAAACACCATACAGAACATGGCGGCTCAGATGTACCACGGGAGAAAGACAATCACTATGTACATGTGATCCCAGTTCCACATTCTAAAGAAGACGAGGGCATACAATCCACGCGAAATTCCACAGTACTAGACGACATTCAGGCGGAACACAATCGGCTGTTGGGGAGAAAGCATAACGGAGGAAATCAGCGACCACCCATGCGCCGTTTTCGTTATTGCACAGTGTGTGATATGGAAAAACCTCCGAATGCAGAGCACTGTGAGACTATGGGTAGATGCATCTATGATTATGATCACTTTTGCCCATGGGTAAACAACGCTGTTGGGAGGAACAATTCATTTTGGTTTTTTACCTTTCTATTTTCGCTCGCTGCGCTTCTAATAGTAGCCGGTACGGGAGGCGTTTTAAGCCTCGGATCCTCCGTTCGGAAACTCAAAAGGTATAAAGTACTTCGTGGTTCAAGTGGCACCGGCGGATAAGTCTTTGTCGAATAACTCGCTGCAAAGCGGTCTCTCCTCGAGTATTTAGGACAAGACGATCTAATCTGGATTTGAATACTATGGAATGCGAATCGTATTACCGTAAACTCGTTAGAGTCAAGCCAGCAAATGCAACCGCTGATCACTGTTGCAACGCTGTTACAAGCCTCCGTGCATGCACACATCGCCATGTAACGTCGGTGGTAGAATTAGTGTTACCGGCACTGGAATGTGTAATTCTTACGACAGAACAGCCGGCACCGTCTGTATTTGGATGGATGAAGACGAAGAGATACGTTGAAGATTGAATGAAGTCCGACGAACATTTCGCGTTGGTCGCTGGAAGCTCTGCCTGTGCGAGCTTCCCCAATACAATAGTGTGCTGTAAGCAATATGTTTGACACGAAACAAAAGTGGATAATTATACCGCCACTTTCTACACGAGTGTGTTTGTTAGTTCTGACAACGGTATTTGCTTTTTAAGCTCTTGTTCACCGTACTATGTATAGTTTGCGCTTCCACGAGAGGACGAGGAAAGGCCATTTACAGTAGGAAGAAGCGATATCATAAAATGGACAATAGTACAGCTGAATCCAAGGGTGGCACTCCCAAGAAGAAGCAGCCCGCCTCTTCTTCGTCGCATAAAAAGAAAAAAGCCTCCAATGGCAATGACAATGGATCGACACCCAGGCAGTCGAAGAAAAAGACCACTCCAAAACAGAAACAAGCTCAATCAGACCCCACTTCCTCCCCCAAGGGAGGAGGAGGCAAATCTAAAGCGTCTGCGTCTTCCACACAAGCTGCACAAGCACCACCTGCACCTTCCTCCTCTGGCAAGAACGGGAATAAACAGCGTCAGACTCAGGAGACCATCCACTTGGATGGAGAGGCTGCCCAGAATATAAACTACGCAGTTCTTAGGCGTCTGGAACCGACTTTGCAAGAAATTATAACACAAGCCAGTCACGTGGTCATATACGTGTACCAAGATGAGAAAGGCACTTGGGTACGTAGTCGATTGACCAAATCTGTATGGCTGTCTCGGGGGAGGTTATTTTTGTCGTCTTTGCGGTGCAGGAACGCAAGCATGTCGAAGGAGCAGCTTTTATATTTAAAAGGTGGGCAGGGAACACTGTAATTAAGCGCTGTATGCTTGATTGTTAGAATACCCCGTTCATGTTGTCACACAGGCAAACGGAGCCCCAATACCGATTCTTGGTTACTAACCGATTGAACACTACTAATTTTATCCAGGACATTACTCCCTCTCTGACACATCAAGCCCAAGCACCATACCTCTTTTTCAAAGACCGCTCTGTAGGTACGACTCACGGAGTTTGGTTTTATGATGAAGGAGAAATGCAGCTGGCTCTGAAGACCATCAAGGAACTGCCGCGATCGAATGATTCCGAAGTTCAGTCTCCACCTAACAAGGCTCCCGTAGAAGAGTCGAGGGCATCAGAAGAAGAGTCTAGAGGGACGACAAATAAAGCAGGGGCAAATTTGCTTTCTCTTATCACAGGGTCTGCGCCTGGAGCCGGGAGGTCTAAAGCCTCCAGTGGCGTTGCTGATGGTGAGGATACTGGGGAAGCAACCTGTCAGCCTCGACGAGCTCTGAAGGGCGCATTCGAGGAAACTGGATTCAATGGAGGCTCGCCACCACAGTCTTCGTCTGCTACTGACGGAGAAGCTGGCGGTGCCACAGCAATCGGCGAAGAGGAACGTATGAGGTTTCGCCGCGTTTTCAAGGAAATGTTAGAAGATGATTCTTTCATGGATATGTTGATTCGAAAATTTGATCAAGTCTCACAACATACAAAATAATACATATGCTGTGTATGGTGCGTAACTCTGTAGTGGGCAGTTAGTAATCCAGGGGTGCCTGAGGCACCTTTCCAGGATGGTCAGTGCAGAAGAGAAGTGCAGCCACTGATATGATTCCCTGAAGATTGGAAAAGAGTGCTATCGATTGAGTGTTCCAGTGTTCATGAAATGAACTGAAGAGGGTCTAAGAAGTACTTACAGCGGAGACCATGAGACCTATCTGAAACTGCCACATTGCTCTCATATTCGTTCCCATGGCGTCATCGCAGAGTGTGTTCTGTATGAAATTGAATTCAGTGGTAAAATTGAACCTTGGTGAAATGATGATCGATCCCTTACCAAAGCGTGGAACGATGGCTCTGCGTACTCAGCGCAGCGAGTACTATTGGGCAAAGGAGAGAGTAGAGTATAAACACGTCCCGTCTGTGATCCCAAGTACAAATGATACGGAAACTACAGTAATCCTTCATGAATAATTTTCAGCACCCACGTTTCTCGTCATCCGTGACAGGTCTTTGGTTATTTTGCTCAGAAGATCTCTTACGGTCTGTAATTCTGCCGCCGTATACCCGGAAGTGCTTCCACTGTCGTCGAGTTCGGACTCGATATTCTCTTTAGAAACGTTAAAACTGCTATCGATTCTAAGGATGCTTTCTTGCATGTCATTGGTTAGATTGACAGCAGAACGGATTTCTCCAGGTAGGCCAACGAGATCCATGCCAGGTTCCGCAGGGCATCGAGAATAGTATTCAATTGTGAGTTTCAAGTGCGGATTAGTTGTCATCCGTTGGGCAGCTGCATGTGGGACAATTGAGTTATTGAGGACACGCAAGCTCAAGCCTGCAGAAGTATCTTCTTACTCTTGAACGGCTCCTGGCAAAAGTCGGCAGTGGCAATTAACATTGCCAGCATGATAGCAGCGAATAGCCATATGAAAAAGAGCCAAATCAAGTTTAAAGTCCCCGTAGCTGCACGCTTTATACTGCCTCGTGACTAGGTTGGGTAATTTCAGCTTGTCAACCAACAACATACCCTTGAAAACGGTCTTGCATATCCCCATGGGCAGCAAAGAAACCACGAGCAAGACAACAACAGCTACAAGAACTGCAGCATATCCAAAACTGAACTCCTCAATCATGTCAATGGCATCATCACCGTTATCTATTGCGTCGTTTGTAGGTTCCAGTATCTTTTCTTGCAAAGTGATCACAATCTCTTTGGTCCTTAAAGTAACTTTCATAGAATTGATTTGTGACTTACATCTATTGTGCTGCTTGCTCCGTCGCGAAGTTCCCCAAGCAGCTGTTGTACGGGGATGCCAAAGTCTAAACGAATTCCTTGGAACGCGTTATCTCTTAGAGGTTCAGTCTCGGAAGTCTCATTTCGTACAAAACTGTGCTCATGAACAGTCAATTATATGAGTTCCATTTCCGTAAACCAACCAAACTCCAAAGACACTCACTCGGTGTCAGCTAGATTTAGCATCGCAGTCGAGCTTGAGCCAACATCTTCTCTCAGTCCTCCTTGCAGCAGTCGGGCTTCACCAAGACTCTCATGGACTATTTTTGTGAGCGCATTGACCTCTGTTGTGAGCACAATAAAGTGAGTGCTATTATTTCTCAAACTTCGTAAGTCAATTGTTTCAGCTCTCACATCTACTTACCCTTGACTGAGTCCATTGTGGAACGCAAATTTGTCCCAAGGCTTTCAGTAAAACCTAGAGTTAGTGCGGCCAAAATACAGTAGAGAACACTGCAAACAGTCGCCCAAGTAGAGCTATAGGTCGGTACAATGATTTAGGGGAAAATGCATAAGAATGCTACACACCCAAACAGCCAGATGACGAGAAGACCTCTTCGGCTATAATGAGAACCTTTGGGTAGACACGGACACCGACAACGCTTGCAGCAACCCTTTTTCTCCTGAAGCTTGTCAAAGTCGGGATCCCCTTCAAATCCCGAATATTGCTTTCTCGCATGACAGCACAGACAATGTGAGCAGCAACAAGAGCAGCAAGTCCTGGAGAAACAAAAAATGGAGAGCATGTATGCGGGTCAACAAGTTTAACTATGCAGGTAATCCGAGCCTTACCAAAGGAAGATTACGATCCACAACAAGATGCCAACAATAAGTATTATAGCTGCAGGAAAAGCAATTCCCTCCGCTGCAAAAGCAATAGCTTGACGAAAATACAGTATGGCGCGCATTTAAATGAAGGGAATCTCGGCCAGGCACGTACCATAAGTCATCTGATCATCACCGGAAACAGCGGCAAAATCCGTGCCTGGTGTGTCCCCTCCAGTGATGGATTGACGTTCGATATCATGAAAGAAGTCTAGAGAGGATGGTGCCTCAAATGTACAGTCTTTGCACTCCATCCTTGCTTATCTGCCGTGCGTTATCCCGCTAGGCAGCACACTGGCCACATTACTCTCCGAGAGAGGCCACCGATCGATACGAGAGGCGTAACAAGAGATGGAGACTCAGTAAACTCTCTGTGACAGTATAAAGACAACCCTGAAAAGGTAGTACGACAACAACAAGGGGAAAAGGTAGTACTGGCTCCGGAAACCGGTGCCCCAGTATCCGTTATTGCCGTTGAAGGCAACTTGAAGCACGGTGGACCATTGGTGGAGCCAGTTTGTTCTCCAATAGTTCTCCGATAGTGTTCTGATGATTTCGTACGTTTATTTTACATATTGCATGAGCTAAGAAGACACAGCATTATAGAACATGATGGAGCAGAAATTATCTTGGGACTGCAGAAATTCTGAGTGCAGAAGTTTCCAGTCCAAGTCGTAACTTCGGACCCAAGCGGCGAAAATTGATGAGCGTCAGCCTCGTGCAATGCAACCGACTGCCAACAGTGTCATTTCAGTTGATTCCCACGTTGTACAGTGATCCATCTCTCCGAGTCCTTGCGCGTTTCTGCAAAAGCTTCGACGACAACATGAATTATCAAGTAACCGCTACTGGTTGTACTCCATTCGAACCACTATTCATTCTCAGCTGTGAGTCTCGATCTCCGAAATTGTTGGGCAACGATGAAGTATTCGGCGCTTTCATTCCGTGAGGCTTCAGGCTTGACGCGTTCTACTTTTTTAAAGCACAGTTCTATGCTTTTCACGAGAGAGTTGGCCTCCTCACATCCATCCCTCATTTTCGTGACAAGCGTTCCATCACGCTTCAGCACTTTTTTCGCGTACTGGAACGCCAAGTCCGCCAATTGAGTCTGCTTTACAGCATCAGTAATAGAATCTCCCACAAACGAATGCGACTGTGACATACGCGATCCCCTCAGCTTGACAGTACATACAAGAGATTGAAAAAATACCGACACGTACCATGTCAGACATAACCACATCAGCTTGGCCTTTCCTTAAATACTTTGTTACAGTTTGTCGGACATTAGAATCATTAAAATCCCCGCAGATAAACACGCTACCAGGAACTGGTTGAATCGGCAGTAAGTCCACAGACAGCAGCCTGGTCTTCGTAACGCACACTCGTGAGCCTGCCGGTAGCGACGTAGCCAACGGAACTTCCCGTTCCTTCTGCTGGAGGTGTCCACTTTCATTCAACGCCTCGGATTCATCTGTGGCAATATCCATAATCCTTCTTCTTTTAGCTTTGTTTGAACCTGACTTCGGCACATGTTGAGCTACCGCAGATCCTCGGTATCGTTGGTCGATTGCTAAGAAGGGCTGCGTGCAGTCAGTCTCACGTTGGTGTAAATCCTTCGGAATATCGTCCCCATGTTGGGAACTACTGGGGTGTTCATTCTCCCGGAATTTCATACTATTCTTGAAGAGGTGCATAGCATTGTCTGTAGTCTTTGATTGCACTTGGCAATTCGTTTCAGATGCCACGTATTGACTCCATCCTCCAGGCGCTGCACCTAAGTCCACTATCTGATACCCTTGTCGTATTATTTTAAATCTCTGCATGCGACGCCGCCACACGATAAATAACCACTATGCCTGGAAAAGTGACGCTGTGGGTGGACGACACCTACCTTATTTATCTGCATCAATTTAAAGGCAGCCCTGGACCGCCAGCCTTCCTCCGACGCAGCCGCCACAAAGCGATCACGCAGCTGTCTCTCCAGCCATTTGGAGCGGGGCATCGTTCCGTCCTACCCATTGAACCCTGATACACGACGTAACATGATTGAACTGCAACCATGCTACACTAATGGTTAGTAGACACCCTATCAACACACATAAATTATGTGAAGGTGGTAGTGTACGGAGTCGGTTGCATTTTATTCATCGGAATGGGTGTGATTCACCTGCTTCTACGATGCTCTGTGGTATGTCTTTGGGAAAAGACCCCGTTCGGCAAGAACTCGTATTGAAAAGGCATGCATGTCACTAGTGGAGGTGAAGTTGTCACGTGCAACGGGTGGCCGAAGTGCGTGCCTCCAGCGTCTCAAATGAGAGGAATACCAGGGAGAAGCGAGTCCCCCTACATGTATAATTTGGCGCATATACGGCAATTGGTTATTGCCATTTCATGGTGTACAATTGTCTTCAGCACGATGCTCCCAGATGGAAGACTGACACTCGGTGTTCAGTCATCCCAAAGAAGCGGTTGCTCCGTATGATTCCTAATTCAGGATTTATTATCTTCATCTTCATCACCGTATTCCTCTTCCAGAGTCTTACTTTCGTATTGTGCCTGAGGCTGCGTCTTCTCATAAGCACTTCCTACTAATTTGCTCTTCTTGGCCAATGGCTCATACTGAAGAAGTCGCTCTCGAGGATCCTCCTCTGCAGTTGTATATCAAAAGTCGACATAATGCAACACCTATCAATCTTTTTTCGCATCTTATTGGAACGTACCAACTAGCTTGTTCTTATGCTGTTCCTTCATTGCATGCTGCAAGTGGGTACGAGACCCTATGTGAAGCTCTCCATCCCCCATTTCCGTTGATGGCTGCTCAGGTTTCTTCGAAACGATCGGATCTCTCCTCAGACTGTGCCACATTCTCCGTCCCGTCTCTTCATCGTAGTTCACGACTCCCGGTACTCTGTCCTTCGGTCTTATCCTTCTGGGTCTTTCCCCTGACATTATGATGGGTGCAGCCATATCGATGGTGTCAAGTTTAGACTTAATCTTCTTCTTAGAAGACAAGAGAGCTCCCTTGTTTGAGACCTCTTCATCAAACAACACTCGGGTGGTAGCATCAGAGCTTCCTAAAAATAGTTGGTTGATTTGAGGGTGCCATTTCACAACCGGCAGTGAGTCGTTATCACATGCTTTGGCATGCAGAAGCACACATTCGTTGTGATAGGCGTCAGAGTTTTTTCCCCAAACTTGGTTGAGGTCTACCCGCTTGTGGTGCTGTTGACATTTTGCAAAGTCGAGCAAAACGAAATAGCCATCCCCCTTGTTTCTTCCCGCAGAGTTTCCTAAAGCCATAAATTTCCCATCGGGACTCCAGCATACATTAGCTGAATGGAGTAGAGTTGGAACATTTTCTATTGTGGTCAAAGGAGACTTCGCCTTTCGCATGTCCCATACTTTGACCATTCCATCAAGCCCTCGGGAGGCAAAGGTATAGGAGCTACCTGAAGCATTGGGTTGGAAATCTAAAGATGTTACCGCGTGCTCTTGCTTTCCATGAGCATCCCGAATTACTTTTGACGGTCTGATACAGGAAGTCCGCTTGTCAAACATCTGAATTGAACCATCCTGAAAACACGAACACGAAAAAGCACGTCGTTATATTCTGAGAGCTTTTTCAATTTATGAAAAACCACTGTACTTACAAATCCACCAGCAACGGCCAAATATCCCGAGGGTGCAAAGCCGCATGTGCTTGCTCCAGTCCACAGTCCCTTGTCATCTTTAAGTCGAACCACATGCTCACAGAATAACTCACCGTCGAAAGCTATTTCCCCATTCAAGTCCCACCATCTTACCGTTCCTTCAATGGCACTAGTAAGGGTAATATTCCGATCCGAAGGATGCCACTCGGCATGTGTAACTTCGCCAATATGACCGCGTGTGTTCCTTAGGTCCATCAAGTACTGGTTGCCCTTAACAAAAGTCAGTTGCCAATTACCATCTCTATCATAAATTTGAGGTTGTCGACTACCAGTTGCAACAATAAATGAATCTCCCGTAGGAGAAAAATCGACTGCCTTGATAACGTTTCCTTCTTCCGGACAGATATCTTTGAACGGACGATGCTCGGCGTCCATTCCCCCGAAATCATACAACTTCAGGTGGTGGTCAAGACTACCTGTAATGACACGGGCTCCTGCCCGATCCAACCCTATCGCTGAAACGGTCCGCTCATGTCCCCGCAAAACAGCACACCGAACCACTGGAACCCCGTGCTTCCTTGCCAGCTGGATTTTCTCTGTTGAGTTTCCGAGGACGTCACTCCCCCCTTGTTCCTTATTTCCATCCTCCTGTACATCCTCCTCGTCGTTAGGAAACTCGATGCTGGCATCTTCATTATCTGTGTACTGAAAAGCTTTTGCTTCCCTATACTCTTCAGCAATTCCTGATACAGCCTTAGTGCCTGCTTTTCCCGACGTAGCCCCAAAAGCACCAGGCAACCCGAGTTTCTCCGGGTTCATATCGACGTCCTCTGTGCTATCTTGCACTGAATGTCGATCATTGGTGTTATCTGACGATGTTTTAGTCTGCTCAGTGGAGTTCACATTCTCATTCACGCGGCCAGGTTCGACGGCCTTAGACGGATCGACCGACTTCCGCGCTAGGACATATCTCCTAGAACTCTCTCCAAGCTGGAAGTAATCACCTTCTGCGCATCACGATGTTTGCAAATCTTTGAGTTATATCATACATCATGTGGCGAGTAAAAAGGTGCTGACATTCTTACCTTGTAGTGTCTTAGTTTGGTCAGATTTCAATTGAACACCATTCACAAAGGTTCCATTTCGTGCCTTGAGGTCCTTTAGCATAACTTGCGGTGGGGATGCGTGCTGTTTTCCCTGGCTCTTGGCCATAGAAGGAAGGACGAGAACGCGCGCATGGCATCGACTAATCGACTCATGGTTTAACACAATATCGGAAACATCTCCTTTTCTGCCCAATGTGATACTTTCGGCCGTGTCGGCTGGTTGAGGAAGCTTGATTTCCTGTACTATCTGGTCACCTTTCTGCACCTCCACTACCCAATGTGAGTTTGCTCCTTCATTATCACTCTGCTCCTGTTCCTGCTGTTTCGAAGTGGTATTGCTCTCTGTAGTAGGAGAAAGAGAGATCTCTTCTCCAGCATGGGTTGAAGATGACATCGTACCACTCTGTTCGTCACACTTTATAATCACATTCGATCCGCACTGAAGTAGACAAAATATCATACGTATCCTGTGCGCCTACACAAACCTCTGGCGGTATCTTGTGTGCAGCAGATGTTTCATGCAGGCCTTAACTACCAAGTAGATGAAAAGATTGTCCTCTCGTTCAATGTCAATGTGGTTTTCATCTAGTCCATGAGCGAATGACGTTCCAAAGCTTTTATTGTTTCCCCCTTTTCAGAATGCATGGTATAAAAGAGCCGAAAGAAGGAATAGTGGAGAATAGATAGCAGTGTGCCCGGGTATTGTCCTAGTGGCATTGAAGGAAGTCAGTCCTTGCGTTTGTGCCCCGTTGCACAAGGTCCCGTTCTCTCTTCCTTCTGGATCAGGGGACATTATTACAAGCCTTTATAAGGGTGTTATCACCTCTACAAGTTGGCAGGGAGACTGAAGCGCACGTATAGACCCACGCAACGGGGGAAAGCCAAGCTATGGCTTTAGTGCGCTTTGGGTGATGGAGTATGCGGCGTATTGAGCAAGTTAGCAGTGATACATACAGCAATATGGAGGGAAAAATGAGAAGGAAGAAACCAATAGAGCATGTATTCAAAGCACTACAATCGACCGTGCTTGTGCTCCTGGCATTTCCGTATTATAGTAATCGTAGTATGGATGGAGTGGGTGGACTTATACGTACAGCCGAAGCCAAGAATACCGCCCTGGAATGTCAGGCTTCAGCGTGCGAGTATGCTTTCCAAATGAAAACGAGTGGTAAGGACTTAACATTTTCAGGCCTGACACACGGGGAATTCCTATACATTGGTTCTGCTTCGTTATTCGCTTCACAGGGAACTATATCGAAGCTGCCGTCGCCATTGAAGCCTTTCTCAGAGGACTTCCGAATTCCTTCGAAAGGGTCGTTTGGCGTGCAGTGAGTGAATACCATCACAAATCTAAAAGTAGTAATAGTTTGAAATCGGGGCGCATGCGTACACTCTTGCAGGATATAGTGTGCTCAACGATTAAAGATACTATTGGTGCTTCCCGGTTGTTAGCGGACTTATATAGAAAAATGCAAATGCCATTGGCTGCTGCCGTGTTGTCTCGACAAGCAACTGTGTGGTCTTCTCTTATGTGGGACTGGAACATGGTAAGGACGCCACTATTTGAAAAATTTCATTCTATGAGATTTAGCTGTTTCGCGCTTGCGGTTTTCCAGCGAGTATCGTTAGAGTTTGATAGACTCAAGAGAGATCTTTTGGCTTCTGGAGAAACGGCGGCTGCAATGCGAGTCGCAGAGGAGCGCCAAAAGAAGCATATGGAGAAACAAAGCAGCGATGGAAGCAATCTCGTAATTAATATTGTGGAGGTACTATTCCTGAACTTTCTAGAGATGAGCCAGCAGTAAGTGCGCAGCAATTTGTCGCTAGAATGTTAGTAACAGTGTTAGTATACTGATGTCAATTGCAATGTTCCAGGGAGCAAGAAGCACGAATGAATCGCTGGCAGCACATTGTCGACACCGATGAATATTTTAGGCCCTTTGGACACATAACAATTCCGCTAATGAGGCTGCTGAAGACCATTCACAAAGCCAAAGATAAACACCGTGCGAAAAAGTTAATCGATTCAAAGATCAAACTGTACGAAGGGCAAAAGAAGGAAGCAGAGAGAGATCCTCGAAAAACGCCTGATACATCTGTAGAAGTATATCGCCTTTTGCGTATCCTCAAAGGCCACGAGTCTACAGCTAAGCCAAACAGTGTCCGCTTGCACACCAGCGGGTGTAAAGAATACCAAGGCTGCTTTCCCGAGCTGCAGTATTCTATTGCCAGTCAGGTTGTCACCCAAACAACCACCTCCCCTACCGAAACTCTTACAGTACCGGTAAGTACAGACCAGGAGCAATTTCCCCGATTTGTACCAGTCGAGCAGAACGATAACGCTGCGGGAAAGCGCAAGTTTGAGAGTGGGGATGGGCATCTCAGGGAACCTATCCGCAACTATAGGGATGGTGCATCTCAGCGTTTTGGCTTTGGTAACGCCAAGAGGGGTAAAGAAGCCAGTGTTCCCATCGGAGCTCTGATTAACGATAATAAGCTAGTTCTGGATTCAGCTGAGGGCAGGTATATTCCGAAACGCCATCCCATGGGTACATCTGCACAAGAGCCACGGAAGGCGCCAGGTGATGCGTGGCTCCGAATATTACCCTTAAAGAACGTAGAGCTCGTTGCCTCCGTCGTTCTATTTGCCGGTATTGCAGCGCTTACCACGTTCACATTGATTACGTTCATCATACTGAAGTTACGCATAAAGGCTTTACTAAAGCCAATTAGAGGCTCTCGACAGGACGCTCACGTACATCAGAAGCAAACGAAAGAGTCGGACACTGGCAAAGAAGAAACTCCTCGAAATCCGGCTGTATTACCCCAGGAGACCGAAGCTCCAAAAGAGAAGCAAGATGCCGAGCACGTTTGCTATACCGAAAATAACAACAATAGTGTAAATATTGATGCTTGCCAGCCAGGTGGGGGACATGTAACAAAGGCTGATTCCGCGATTCGTCAGGAAGTCGCGGATAACAAAAACGTTTCTCCGGATGACTCCCGAGTTCCCGATCCAGCCATTGTGAAGAAAAACAAGAAAAACGTCTCTAAGCAAAAACAACGAGGAGCCGTCACCAACGGGAACTTAACGAATGGGATACAAGATTCGAGTGACTCACGGAACTCGAAGCGGGAATCTCGGAACAGAAATTCCGCTATGCTGGCGAGGCTGGTAGTGTCATCAAGTATAAACAACAACTACGTCCCTGAAAGTGGGGATAGAAATACGACGCTTCCTTCTCCCGGGAACTCCGCCTCTGCAGCTAACCTTTCCCTGGGTTCTTCGTTGTCGCAAGAGGCACTGATGCATCAGCAAGATCAGCCAGAAGGAAAGGCGTCAGACGCTAAGACAGATAACTCCTCAGTTCAGCTAGCGGAGTTAACGGAAGAACAAAGGAGAGAGCAAAGAATTCAAGAGGCTCTGAGTAAGATTCGTTACAAACCTCCTCGAGCGGTCGACAAGTGGCCCTCGCGAGAAGAGGAAGAAGTGAGAGATGCGTTAGAGAGGTTCGATGCTTCACCGCTCTACGTAGACATGCCTGAACCTCAAATAACCACCAACATCCGAGGTCAAAGGTACATTTTTGCAAATGGTCCTTACGGCTACGGTCTATATGCTGTTGAACCGGTGAAATCAGACCCTAAGTGACGTACCAGCACTTACCGCTACATCTGCTCACTGAAATCAATACTCCTCATCCAGCTAATACAGCAGCAGAGGGAGGATATACTCACAAAGTTTCGCTTATGGAGCACTTATGGTCTGTCAGCATGCATCTCTGGAGTCTATCCTTATAATTTTGATAGGTGGGTTCAGATAGGTCTAGTCAATCTGAACGACGGCCCTGAATATGGGCTGGAAGAGCCGCAGCTAAGGCGGCGTAGGATTCTCAGGCCGGGCTCTATAGCCATTGATATCTTCTAAGTTGGGAATGCGCATTGATGCTCCTGACTTCATGACGGTGTCGAGTCGCATTATAGCAAATCTGGCGTATCCTCTTGCGGGTCCCTGTACTTCTCTGTAGGAAGCGATAAAATTGGTTAAGTACAATTCAAGCTCTTCGGATGGAGGAAACGTCCCTAAACACATAAGCATTATTTGCCACGCTCTCAGCTGACTGTTAGTGCTAGGGTTGTTCGTTATGTGTTTACAAAGCTGTAAATATATTTCGTCCCGGAGGTCGGGCTGTTCTAGTCCCTTCTGGAGAATCTCTTGAGCCATGAATGCAGGATACGTAGCTTTTTTTTCTCCACAATACGACAGTAAATGCTCGTGCATCGTACTTGCTGTTTTTCTTTGCACCTTGAGTGAAAAATTCAACAAGGACGTCTTAATAGAAGTCGGTTGCCAACTCAGCATGTTGTCTTTGGCACTCGCCTTATTGAACCAAACTGATTTCGCGAAGCTTTCTGAAGACCTTAAACCTGGGAATTTGTGAAACATATACTTGGATTCCTTTGCAATACGTAGCCTGTTTTCCCTGACACCCTTCTCTGGCTTCTCTACTGTAGATCCTACAAGGCTATTGCGATACCTGTCTTCTCGGGATGCGGCTAACGACATTGCATCCGGAGCTTTCATTGCCCGTGTGGACCTCCCATTTGTTTTCCTAGCCGCTGCTGCCATCCTGACGTTTGTTCAATTAGTATGGAGGTACGAGAGTGTCCATGTATCCACCTAACGAGCAGCAGATCCACTGCCGTAAGCGTAGAATGTTGTTCGTTATCCGTGCCGTGCTAGTGTATAGACTGTATTTGCTGAAAAAGGGACCCCTTCAAGACTGTACACTCTCGAAACAATTATTGAGTACTTGCACCAGGTCCACAGCAAGGGGGTTGAGCAGCATTAACCCCTGCTACTCCTGCTGCTTCCTGTTTTCTGCCCGTACGGAGTCGAGGGTCTTGTTTGTCTCAGACGCGCTGACCGAATACAATGCCCAGTAACACTATAGCTCTCGGGTTTATCACAGATTCGATGTTCCACTAACCAGACCAATCCTCTACCTCTGCATTGCGCATAACAACGGAGATGAAGGCCAGCGCGAGACCCTGGCGATTGGGATCCCGTGAAGCTGCATGCGACCGACTCCCATACCACGCCATGGTACATATGGGAGACCCGGATACCGTTTAGCTACCACTTTCGATAGATACACCGTGTGTCATTCACATTTACAGAGAGGGAAAGAAGAGTATATGGATTTTTTAATTTTTTTTTGTTGTTGTCGATAGATTCTTCCTGCTGTTGATGAGAGTTACACTTCGTATTTAGGGCTGGGAATTTCCAGTCTCACTTGCGAGCTTGGATACTCTGAAGGTGGCAAGATTGGTAAGGCAAAACAACAGCGAATAGTATAACTGCATACGGAGGAAAAATACTTTATCATCCTCGTCACGGAAGGAGAAATTAGCACAATGGAGGTTAGACACTGGTCACGCCAAAGCTGAGGTTCGAATCGGACTTGAACTTGCAGACAACGTTGAACTTGAGGTTGCCTTCATTTCAGCGCCGAAACTAGATAATTGCGCGTGACAAGTTTGATTCGACAAAGCAAAAGCGGATACATTCATTGCGTGCATGCGATAAGAGAGCGACATAGGCTTGATTTATTCGTTTGCGTGGTAAAAAAGAATACCCCACCAAGGGACGGTTTTACGCTGAGCGTAGAATAAACCGGGAGCATTCAACCCTTCTTTGTTGCATTGTCTCGGTGCATAAAAGAGCATAGACAGCGTCCCAAAATGAAGGTCACAGCGTTCTTCGTTGTTGTCGCTGTCTCTATGGCGGCTGTGATACCTGTCGAACAAGCAGAAGGGTCCCTTATCCCGTACGACTTCGCTCGAAAGCTTCTACGCGTGGAAAGAAGCCAACCACGAGAGACTGCCGGTGAAGGATCCTCTGCAGAAGCGGCAGGACACAACAAAAGGAATAAGAAGCATCATTTGGCTTTGCTTCTTATGGACCATCCTCAGCGGCACGATCACCCCAGAAACAGTGTGCAGGAGCAAGAAGCCGGGGAGGGAAACCACCACCATAGACGCCATCATAGAGACCATGACCTTCAAGGTGATGCCATCGGAGGCAATCCTGTGATTGTACCTCAGAAATACGGTGGGCATCGTCGTCACCCTCACAATGGAAGAAGAAATCACCATAATGGAGGTCGTGAAGCTGTTCAACATGAGAGCGGTTCGAGAACTTTGCAGGATTTTGAGGAACCTATTTTCGAGGGGTTCCCCCAGAACCAAAGGGGAAAGAAAATGGTAAGTAACAGCTAACCTACAGTGTTTGCCGTCGTGCGTCTTATGCTAGAAATGTATGCATTTAATGTCGTCGCAGCTTGTTGGCGTACCTGATGAGCACGGCATTGTTTTCCCGGAAGTAAATGCAGGACGACGTGGTGGGAGGACATCAAGAGTAAGAACTATTCAAAGCTAAAACTATCGAGATCCAATCTGCTAATTGTACATCCCTCTTGTGCTTGTGTCACAGCTTGCCATTCGAAATCATGGCCCGCACTCAATTCTTCGTAAGATCCCTGTGCACAGTGAGGAAGATGAACTCCGCCTTCCGAGTATTCCCAGCGGCAATGAAGTGAACGAGGACAATTTCCACGTTACTGTTTACACAGCAGACAAGAATGGAAAGGTGAAGAAAGTGTATGACTCTTCTGAAGCAACACCTCAGGAACAACAAGAGCGAAAAGACGAGATCTCCGCATGGATGAACGAAATGCGTCGTCAACAAGAGGCAATGGACAGCATGTTCAAAGAGCTCCTAACAGCGCCTCGTTTGCGGGGGCGAGCTTTCCCTTTCCCTTCTATTAAGTGGGAGGAATTGGAAAAGGCGTTTGAAGACGGTCAAGGTCAAACTGATGGCTCCAGTGGCAGCGATGAACAGGGAGACCAGACCGAAGAGAGCAATGAAGGAAGTGACAGTGTGGATGGTAACACTAAGGATTCAGGTAGTGGCAATAAGAATTCGGGTAGTTCACACACGGTCACTGGAAGCTCTGACTCGAGTGCTTCCAACAAGGGGGCTAAGCCCAGTGACTCTGCTGGGTTAATTGTCGGTGTCGTGGGTGCTGTACTGACAGTTGCTACTCTGGCGATTCTTGTGGTGGTGAAACTGCGCAAGCAGAGAGGGCCGGAGCAAACAATTGATGTACCGACAGATGACCACTACATTAACATTGAAAAGACTTCCAACGCTTTTGCTCCCCAGCCGCCCCAGCGCTCGGCTGCGCAGCATGATCAATACGTGCGCTTAGAAGAGTGAAAGCAATGTGATCACAAATAAACATACGCAGGCAATGAGAAGTAGCTATGATTCCGTTCTTTTTTATCGTGGTGAATGTGCGATTTGCATCTGCTGGTACAATCAATAACTTGTATACTCTGCAAAGCATGCTATTTCATTGGTCGATGACGTGTGGTACTCGCGCGTCAGCTTGTTTAGTCTGTGGTTTGCCATTACGTTTGTTATGACAAGCGGTATGCCTTAACCTTGCATCATACGAATTGATTCGAGTGTGCACTTTCCGTGGGAGAGGCTGAGAGACGGCCATTGAATACGAGCTACAATATGTGCCAAGACTATGGATTTATCTGGTTCTGAGATGGAGATGGTGAAGACGTTGAGCTTCTGAGTTCACTTTTATGTCTATAAGCTGTTCGCTGCGCCCTAAACAGTGAAGTGAGGATATTGAAGAAGGAGTGCCAACTTTATGAGAAAGGCTGTCTTCAGGCGTGCAGAAGACTTGCCTGAAGTCAGCGTTGGCCTGAGGCGGCTTCAACAACCTCGGCGGGGCTGAGCTGTGGAAGTTCTCGTACAATTGTAGTCGGCTGAGAAGGACTGAAGACGCGATGCGTTTCCACGTTGTATCTCTGCTATTTTTCGCATTGTGTATGTTGGGTGAAACTGCAGGAGCATCTGCGAACCGATTCCGGTCGCATCTGAGGCGATCTTCCACCGAAACATCAGCTGTAGCACAAGCATTCCACAGCCGACAGAATGAAGTGAAAGTATCGGAGACGAAGGAGGGCACAAGTTCCGACGGTGAAAAGCAGATGAATGGAAACAGGAAAGTGAATGAGTCGAACATAATATCAGTCATTCCTCAGTGGTTCGTTACAATGGGAGTCATCGTTGTAGCAACTTCCGTCGCGACCGTTATTGGCTATTGCGTTTGGAACAGGAAGAAGAAGGAGATGGAGGAGCGAAAGAGACAGCGCTTTGCAGCACCCACTGATGGCGTGCTTGGGCACTCTTCGACAAGTCAGGGCAAGAAGGTGGTCAATCTGCAAGAAGGGAACCCCGTTTGGCAACGCGATGCGTTCACCGGGAAAAGCAGACAGTCAAATCCGAACTTTGCTCGGCCGATGATAAAGAACCATAGAGAATATATGAAAAAGAAGTCAACGGGAAAATTCGATAACCCACATACTTTAACAAGGAATGCTTTATATCCTACCAAAAAACGGGAGAAAGTGTAAAAGAAAAACTAGGAAAAGTGAGTAGTGTATTGGGTACAAAGCGAAAGGACTCTAGCGTAGCCGACATTATCGGTGATGAAATACACTCAAGTGCCGCATTTGCATAAACTCTCTAAGAACTGGATCCCTTGATACAACTCACTAACCAATCGAAGCCTTCGAACAAGCCTTTTCCTTTTGTGGCAGAAGTCTCTTGTATACTCCACTGTCTATTCTTGATGGCTGACAAATTTAAAGCTTCGGATATCCCATCCGCTCGAAGCGCCCCTGAAATAAAGACGGAAGGGAACAAAGAATAATCAAGAAAGCGCCTACAATACATGCTAACACACGGTAGGCGTACCTGGCTGGTCCTGTTTATTCGCCATCACCAACAGAATTGCATCCTTCAAGTCTTCTTCCTGTAACATCGCATGAAGCTCCTGCATCATCCAGGAGAATAACGTATAATGCCAGCATGAGTGTGACTATTCGCCAATGGTGTACATATCCATCAAAGCAAGTGGGACATATCGTACCTGTCTTGCTGTTTCTAATCTCTCCTGATCGGCACTGTCCACGACGAAGATAATAGCGTCTGTGTTGGGGTAATAGCACCTCCAGTACGGTCGAATACTGGTCTGTCCTCCTAAATCCCAGACTTGAAACTTGATATTTTTATATTGCAATGTCTCTACATTGAATCCAATGGTAGGGACAGTCGTGATAGGCTGATCGACTTGGAGACGGACTGCCGAACCATTGTACATCATAATTAGGACTTTCCATAGACAATGCAGCATGGGAAAAGATACTACAACTGATACACTTACATAATATGGTGGTCTTGCCCGCATTATCCAGCCCAAGGATGAGAATACGGACCTCTTTGGAGCCGAAAAGACTGCTGAATAGCCTACTGAAAAACACCCCCATTCTCTGCCTCTTGTTTTCTAACTCTACACCACCATACGCATGCGTAGATATAAGTAATGTGTTTCTTTGTGATGGTTCTGTTAAGAAAACGAACAGAATAGCAAATCTCTGAATAGGGTACTGAGTTGAGTGCAGGCCAGGTTCCGCTCACGCGAAATTTTTGTGCTGACTGCTGGAAGCAGGCATACGGTATACAACTAGAGTCAAAAAAATATATAATTGAAGGTACTATAAAGAAGCAAGCGCAACAACTTTCAAACAAGGAACCAAATTTATTCTGAGAGTTTTGCTTTCAATGTAGATGGCTGAGAATTTGTGTATCTCGCAACCATTGAAACGTGATACGCGGAAGATGTGTTTGCTATCTACTCAACAGTTCAAGTCAAAACCGTGTTATTGTAATTGAAAATACCATATCTGTCATGCAGTGGTGACTTTAGTTCAATAGAGTCGCTAGTACAGTATAATTTGGCAAGGGAGTCACCCGCTTCGCAAATGCCAACACGATATCTATACCAGTTGTTCCGATAGCGGGAACAAGACTGGCCTAGATGGTGCTGCATCACCTTCAAGAGGAGAAACCTGTAGCTGCAACATATATCTCCCCGTTGAGACACTCTCCGGGATGTATGCCAATTCAGTAATACTTGTGGTGTAACTTCGCGCCGGGAGCGTATCTTCCGAGCCCTCTACTTGCCAGAACGTCTTATGCGCTATCAAGTAACCCTGATCGTCCTCTTTATCCATAGATGGTAGATCGACAATAATGTTCTCACATTGTAAAGAGACAAGGAAGTCCATACTGCTCTTGGTGAAATACGGAGCGCCAGTACCTCCCCAGTGCCTCTTCCGCTTGTCTGTGCCGTTCACAAGTGCCCTAATAACGATGGCTTTTGCAAATGATTTCCATGTTTCGTCGCTTTCGGGAGAACCTGCGAGACTTCGCATTGCTTCTCGCAAACAGCCTCGATCTATCACCAAGTCTTCCGCGGAGGCTGCAGGATAGCTGGTCGTGTCGTCCTCAGTTGCCTCTCGAAACTTTTTGGGGATAACATCAAGCACGATACACGGAATGAAATCCTTCCCTACCCTGGATAATAAGAGGGGTAATATAGCGCACCGCATCAGCTAAGTCCCAGGGGTGGAGATGCATCTACATACGTGATCTGGGTGTCGGCAAGTGTGATGCGTTTTCTGACCACATGACCAACACATTCCGTGTGAGTTCCATTGCCGTGGGCACATATTTGAATCACCTGAGAGACGTAGTACGATAACCAACACAGTGTAGTGTATCCTCGGCATGCTGGACGGGCTTACCGGGCAGTTCACAGACGCTCCTGCCTCGATGGAGCCCACAAAATTGCCTAATTGGACAGGCTGCGCTTTTGCAGCTGGGAGACCGAATGCATTCGCTTGTTCCTCTTCAGCCTCGTAAGGGCGTATACTTGTACTGATATCAATGCCGTTGGTCAGATCTACTGAATAGGGCTTCCTCGTTCTAGGGTCCGTCCACGTGCAGGACAGCATATCTCATCTCTTTCGTATCCAGTTATACAGACATAGAGTATACGCACACATATACATGTGGCAATCTAAACGATGATAGGTCTCAACAATCTAGCTGGTAACATGTCATACACCATAGATGCTACAACTCTTTGAGAGAACATACTGTAAGCGCGTTACACAACGCTGTGTGTCCTCTGGGTCGATACATGTATATAAGTTCAACTTTTTTGGGTACGGGAAGATATCTACTCTGTTTCAGTACTCTGTCAACTACATATGCTACGCTAGGGCCTGAGGAATGAAACCTACCTGGAATCGTCCGCACGTTCTGGTTCATAAACCATAACAGCGACGGCTCTTGGTTGATAGGTTTACAGTATTTGTACAAATTGTACAGTTAGACACTAGCCAACGAGGAGTTACCAGAGTCGCAACTGTTTAGTAAGTGTTTACAAGACATCAATACCGGTGACCGGGAACAACATTGGCCATCTGGCCTAGATGGTGCTGCATCACCTTCCAGATGAGAGACATGTAACTACAGTACATGTGAAACACTCTCAGGAGTGTATGACGTGGTATGCCCATATGCCCATTCAGTGATCCTGGCGGTGTAATTTCTCCCCAAAAATGATTCGTCGAACGGGAAAGGCTCCTTTTTCTAAACTTCCGTAGGGGAAACATGACATTCTCCGCTTCCACACATCCACCTAGTTTAGGACGTGTGTGCCGCTCATTTATCCAGTATATTAATGACGATACTCGTCAATTGAACAGCTAGCGATATGGTAGACATGGTATATTTTTTAGAAGATACTGAAGTACCACTTCATGTTACTGGGTAACACTCTAGTCCTGGTCTTTCTCACCCTCATAATATTCTGCTGGGTGTTGCCTTTTATCCTCCTCCGCTTGTAGATCGCGTTTGTCCGGATCAGCTCGGTCCTCGTTAATCTCAACGTGCTCGGTTATACTCTTGGGTGTTTGCGTGGAACTCGCTTGACCTGTTTCAATCGGGACGGATGGCGCGCTCGGAATTTCACGGAGTGCCTCCGACAGCAGAGTCTTGATGTTTTCCAAGTAGTTCCTGTCATTCCTGTTTTCCATATTGCTAGGTGTGATATGTAAACGATAATCGGGACCATAGTACTCAAAGTAGTCGTTATACGGCAACTCATCGGGGATTTCAGTATCTAATAGCACCGAGGTTTCGTACGCCCAGCATCGTGCAACATTTCGCATAGTGTATCCACCGCCTCCTACGACAAGAGTGGGCAAACCAAACGACTTGACGTAGCGAACACATTCAGCATGCCCTTTGACAGATAAGTTGAAGCAACCCAGACGATCTCCAGAGAGTGAGTCTGCGCCGCACTGGAGCACGACGGCATTTGGACTGCAAAACACAGATACCGAACGATTTCGAGCTAAGTTCTCCTGTTTCATTGTTTGACAGATCACAAACATACCGGAAGCGCTCCATGATCTGTGAGATAATGGGGCGGAATACTAGTCGATAACTCTCATCGTCCATTCCGTCTTTTAGCGGGAAGTTGATGGCGTAGTTCTTGCCATTCCCATATCCTAAATCTCTCCAATCTCCAGTGCCGGGGAAATAGTCACCAAATCTGCAAGCGTAGCATATCATTTGCAGTAAGGTAACTGAAAATGACGAACAGTTATACACCCTCATGCATACTTGTGGAAGCTGCAGGTCATCACTCGGTCGGTAGTATAAAAAGCTTCTTCTACTCCGTCTCCATGGTGGATATCTATATCAATGTATAAAACTCTTTGGTGTTGTTTCAGAAGCTGCACAACAATGATCAAGCGGTATAAGTTGTAGTTGAAGGCACATTGTGGGGTCTACCTAGACCAATCACATACTTCGAGAATACCGAGGACACAGTCGTTTACGTAGCAGAAACCAGACGCCTCGCTTTTCTTCGCGTGGTGGAGGCCACCACCCCAGTTGACTACGTAATCAGCTTTCCCTTCGTTGAGTCGAGCGGCTCCGCCTGTTGTAAAAGAACATAACGTGGCTACAAGAGGGTCAGCGAGAAAATTTCATTTCCCGTTCGCTTACCCATGCTTCCGCTACAGGAAAGCTGGCAGAATTCGAACAATCCATCGAAAACGGGACAATCTTCTCCCACATTGACTGAACATGTCATAGAGAGCCCTTGGTAAGCACATCGGTTCAGTGACTCAGCCCGTCTTTGGCACTCACACTTTTGCAGCTCGCGTAAGCGTTCATGAAGGTTATCGGGGGAAACGCTACGCAAGAAATTAATGTAATCATCTGAATGAAATCTTGTCATTTCTACATTATCCACTAGCGCAGGTCTCTGCAGCGCATCCGGGTGGAGTTTTACCGTAAACCAAGTCAAGAAGGGGACGCGGGATTCTTTTCCAAGCCAATACATACAAATACTTCCAAGTCACGATACATGCCATAATTGACGATCAAATTATGAGCCATGCGCACTCTGTGCGGTTTCTGTACAGTAATAAAAATCATAGGAAAACAATAGCATATGCCGTCATCACTACTCGTTTTTCCTTCACGACATCAACACTAGCATACCATTGGGTGTCCTTGCCCATAGTGATAATTCCCGATCTCGGCTGCAAAGTATACACAAAGAGGAATGTTTACATGGTCCAATGAAGTCCTCTCAAGAGGGTCGAGTACCACATACAATCATAAAAGTAGGCGACACGATCTTTCCCCATTTTTGGTTCCTCTTCAAAACAAACGAAAGCACAGCAGCCAATCAACAAGCAAATACACACAACGGATTACACCACTATCTCCATTTCTTGAGCAAGCTTGTAAAGGCATCAAATCTTATGTGGGTCAGCTTGTAAGAGAGAGTGAATGAAGCCATTTCCTCCGGGGCCCGGCCGGGCCCGGCGGAAGGAATCCGGGCCCAGGAATGCAAGTTGTTGTGTCAGAAAGAAAAAAGAACCGGCCATTGGCCCATCTAGCACAAGTTTGCAATTCCAAGGGGAAAAGCAGAATTCCCTTTTTTTTTCTCTTCAAACGAAAGGATAGAGGAATTCTGTTCTTAATATCTCTGTTTACAAGTGGACCTTGTTTGCACAAGATGCCGACTGTCTCGGTCGCTCGCGATGAACTTTTCGAGCGTCTAGACGCCCAATACAAGGAAAAGCAGAAGAAAGACGGCTCTGGGAATCCACCCCCTAAAAATGATGAAGAATTTGAAACACTATGTTTCGAGTTTGGGGTGGAATTGGACGAAATCACAACGGAGGCCGAAGAGCAGCAGCATCAAGGGGATACGGGAGCTACCAAAGCTGACGCGGATAAAATCATTTACAAGATCGACGTTCCCGCTAACAGATATGATCTACTCTGCATTGAGGGTATCGCTCATTCCTTGAATATCTTCCTGGAGAACATGGAGCCACCAGTATGTCTACACGGCACACTCTCTTGGGCACGAAGTTTTTTACGTGGTGTCTTCCTGCAGGTATACGAGTACATGCCAGTCCCAAAAGAGAAAAGGCAGACCTTGACGGTTCGTCCCTCTACACAAGCCGTCCGTCCATTTGTCGTAGGAGCCATCCTACGTAATGTGGCTTTGGATGCGACGCGGTACCAGAGGTAAGCACAAAAGAAGTCTTCAGTGTAGTGCATGGGCTCTCTATTCATGCTTGTTTGTGACAGCTTCATAGACCTCCAGGATAAACTTCATCAAAATATCTGCCGGAGACGGACATTGGTTGCCATAGGTACTCATGATCTAGACTCCATAGAGGGGCCATTTGTGTATGACGCAAAAGCCCCACAAGATATTAAATTTCAACCCCTAGGACAATCTACAGAATTCCGCGCAGATAAGTTGTTAGAGTTCTATCGAACAGGTATGTTTCATGCTGCTCGCTCGTGAAAATCTGTAGTACCACTGTTGACGGGTCCGTTTATGTCCGTGCAGATCCGAGTGTAAAGCATATCAAGCCGTATGTTGACATCATAGCGGATAAGCCGGTATACCCTCTCATTGTGGACTCCAAGAAGACTGTTCTGTCGATGCCTCCTATAATCAATGGAGAGCACTCAAAAATTACTGTGGATACCAAGAACATCTTAATTGAATGCACCGCAACTGATCTCACAAAGGCGCAAACGGTACTAAATATGATGGTAACAATGTTTTCTGGATACTGTCGTGAGCCTTTCAAAAGTAAGCTATCAAACATGGGGTGATAATTTCATAATTTCTTCAGTTGAATTGAATGCTTGCAATGCGCCTGCTCATTACAGTTGAGCCTGTAGAAGTAATTTATGAGGATCCAGCTCAGCATCGGGGCTACGTGACTCCACAGTTGGATATGCGAAGCATGCAAACTACTGTAGACTCAGTTGAGAATCTTGTTGGTGTCGACATTGGTAGAGAAAGAGTTCGTCGTCTATGTCACCAAATGCAGCTTAACGCTTCGTTGGAATCGGACAACAATACTCTTACGGTAGAGATTCCTCCGACTAGGCCAGATGTATTGCACCCGTGCGATATAGCAGAAGATATAGCGATTGCGTATGGCTACAACAACATCCCGATGAAGTTGCCTCCGACGCCATCGACTGCAATGCAACAGCCAGTAAACCACCTCACGGACTTGATCCGTGATGAAATTGCGCATGCAGGATTTTTAGAATGTCTAACTTTTGGTTTGGTATCCAGACAAGAGAATTATACGAATCTCAGGGTGGAAAATGATCAACGGAGTGTAAGTCTGGCCAACCCAAAGACGTCTGACTTCGAAATCGTGCGCACGACGTTGATTCCCGGGTTGTTGAAATGTTTGTCTTCTAACAAGTAAGAAAAGTCATGCATTTCGCTGGGTTAGACAAGCGACTTGTATACCATAATCTTGCTTTGCAGGGATGCGTCCGTTCGAGAAGGCATAAAGTTTTTCGAAATTTCGGACGTTGTAGTGAAAGACGATGAACATGATGTAGGTGCCCGTAACAAAAGGACACTTGCGGCAGTTTATTGTGGACTCTCGGCTGGATTCGAGGTTATACACGGTCTCGTAGATAGGGTATTCCAGCTTCTAGGTGTCCGGTTGCATCCAAAGGTCCACGAGCTGGCGTTAGCGGGAAGCACTACAGCCTCAGAGGTCGATCCCAATTTCACAGGCTTTCAATATTATATCGTGGAGCAGGATAGTCCTACTTTCTTGAACGGAAGGGCCGCTCGTATAATGCTAGAAAAGGTTGTAAAAGGAAAAGCAGAAGAGGTTGGTGCGATTGGTGATTTGGGTGTGATCCACCCAGAGGTGATCACTAACTTTGATATTGGACGTCCTGTATCAGCAGTTGAAATTAATTTGGAGCACTTCATATAGAGAGCGATAGAGTCTGTTTTTGTGAAAGTGAAGATACACACTGAGGTAATACAACCACTAGAGTGTTCCATATATTCTGATAACGCTAGCGACTTTACGGGTGGAATTTCTTTTGGCTCTTAGCCATGTCTTTGAGCATCTGAGGCGGACTAAACTGCTCACCATGGGAATCGGCATAGCGTTCCATCTGGCCCAGAATCTTATCAGCACCAACAATATCGATGTACTTGAAAGGTCCGCCATAGAATGGAGGGAAACCAATCCCGAACACAGCCCCAATGTCACCGTCTCCGGGGCCACTGATAATGCCGTCTTCCAAGCACCGGATGGCTTCGTTGAGGAATCGGCATGTCATTCGCTCTTGGATTACGGTTTCGTCAATACCCTCGCCGTTACCCTTAATATAGGGTTTAAGGAGCTCAGCAGCTTCAGGATTTACTTTCTGTACGAACAAACACGTCACGTACCCAACCCGAAGCGGCTACAGTGATGATGCAACTCTTACTTTATCCTTAGACTCATAAGTGAAGAACCCCTTCCCTGATTTTCGCCCAAGGAAGCCTTTGTCCACGAACGCTTTGAGCACGGCGGGGTCCCCTCCTGAAAGATATTACAATAAGTGTTGAATATTGGCATACTCCAAGACCGGGTAACTATCGCCTCGCCTACCTTGCATTCTAGGGCCTAGTTTGTCAGAAAGGAATGATTGTACGTGTTGCGCTACGTCAATGCCTACTTCATCCGTGAGCGTTATGGTACCGACCGGGAATCCGAAGTTCTTCGTCGCAGAGTCCTGGAAGAATAAGAGGTGAGAATAACCGCGAGGAGAAGTCACACTCTCCAACAACATCTTACAATCTTTTCAGCTGAAACACCCTCTTGGACAAGTGCCATAGATTCAGTCATAAATGGACCCAGGCACCGGTTAACGTAAAACCCAGGGACATCTTTCACAACAATCACTGTCTTTCCTTGCTTATATCCAAGGTTCACAGCTTGTGCCGCCGCCTGCAAGGTCAATGTAGACGCTAGGTGCATAAGGTTTATAGTACTCAAGAAGAAAGCAATTTCGGCTGCCTTACATCCTTGTCTGTGCCCTCGTGGGTGATAACTTCTAAGAGGGGCATTTTGTCCACAGGAGAGAAGTAGTGCATACCCAAGACTCTACCGGGTCTGCGAGGGAAAGCGAGAAGTTCATTATTCTGTCGTGGCACGGAGAGAGGTCGAGAAGATGACGGACCGTTTTGCTCCTTTCGCAATATCGGCTATAGGGATAGCTGAAGTGTTCGTTGCGAAAACACCGTGGTCAGGAAGGTGGGGCTCGATTTCCTCGATCACCTGTGAAGACACACGGGATTTTTTTTTGAGGATGCCAGAACCCACGTAAAAAGCGACGAATCTCACGAACCTTGTGTTTAACGCCAAGTTCCTCGAATACAGCTTCAATAACGAGGTCAGTGGAGCTCAAGTGCTGATGAATTGCCGACGCGAAGTCGCTGGAACCTGGTGTGGGTTTGGCGCCAAAGGCTCCCCAAGTAGTTGCATCGTCAGCGAGACCAATAATTTTCCCCATGTACTGGTCCCTTTCAAAGGAAGAGATATTCTTCTTTTTCACCAGTTGATCTAGACTCTTCCGGATCTGCTGCTCTCCACGGACTAAGCCCTTGTTGAATTTGTCCTTCAACACCACATTACAGTTCGCGTTAACAGAAGAAACTTGGGCTATTCCTGCTCCCATAAGCCCAGCACCGAGCACCGCAACCTGCTTGGTATCGTGTTTTGGATCACCATAAGGGTTTTTCTTCGTGGCGGTCTGCGATAACCATGCAATATATTCACGAGGTATGTGCAAACAAACGATGACGGTAGCCTACCTGTGCGAAATAGATATGGCGCAACGCATCAGAGATACTGGTCATTCCCAGACGCCCAAATTCTTCCCTCTCTTTCTTAATACCAGCGCTGTAGCCGTATTCTACTCCAGTCTTGATACAGTCAAAGATAGCCATTGGGGCGACGTATCCCTTAGACTTTTTCTCGATCTCCCCACGAGCACGGTTGAATAGCACAGCTCGTCCGATCGGGTTAGCTGAATTATAAAGGACAAATTAATGCCCCTAGAAGAGAACAGGGAAAGCTATGCTGCCAGTGAAACGTACTCTCTAGCAGTTTGTCCATTGTATTCAACTTGCGTTGCGGAGGTTTTAGGGTACTTTTAACGAGATCTCGTGCCGCCTGTAGTAAGCGCAGGAAGGTACCAATGTCAAACACATAGTACTCTTCCCCTGCATGACACTGGTTAACTCACTTGGATGGCAGCGTCTTGGAGTCCGTTGGGATCAATGGTGGCATGTACAAGTCCCATCTTTTTGGCCCTGCGGTGAACAGTTTCACGATTCGGAATCATTACATCAAGGAAGTAATGCCTCACTTGCGCACGTACCTGTCCGGTTTAATGTTTTTGCCCGTGGTTGCCATCGTCAACGCTTGTTGGATACCGACAGTCTTAGGCAGACGTTGAGTGCCACCTGCTCCTGGAAGTAGTCCAAGCTGCACTTCCGGTACACCAAGTTTTGTTTTCGGAGAGGTACTCGCTATTCGATAGCTGGCCGCTAGTGCTACTTCCAGGCCCCCACCTAAGCAGCTACCATGGATAGCGGCTACTACGGGCTTCTTGTGAGTCTTCCACACGTTTTCCAGTCTTTCCACCTGGACAAAAAAAAAGTTTTATAGAAAGTACGTTCCTTTCCAACAGAAGGAGCATGGAGCAGCATCGTTTAGTTTTACCATTTCTTGCCCCTTCTGGGACAATGCAGAGAGTTCCTCTTGGGTTTTGGCAGCCGAGAGCATGTTGATGTCCGCGCCCGCAATCCAGTTATCCTTTTTTCCCGTTGCCAGGACGACTGATTGGACACTATTATTGTTCTCCAACTCGTTCAGAACCTTTTCGACTTCTTCCATGGTACTTTGCGACAAGGTATTCATCTGTAATTCCACGGATTAAACATCGGAAATTCGGATCGAGGTGTAAGCTGAGGCTCCAGACCACAAGGGGTCTACGTACTTTCTCTTTTTGATTATCGAATGTAACCAGGAGAACCCCATTGGCTTGATCAGCCCATTCGTAGCGCAAGACGCTTCCTTGGAAGGAGAGTGCATCTCCAGCCCCCGCGCTGTATGCTCTCGTACCCCCTTCTGCAGGGCTTGCTGCAGTGGCAGATGGGCTAACATCCTTGCTGGCGATCTGAGGGATAGCAGTCGATGGAGAGTTGACGCTAATTGCCCCAGGAACGGAAGTATGGGACAAAATGGAGGAATTCGACGCAGTTCCATACAAGGCTCGTCGGCCCAACAAAGACTGCTGCCGATGCACAGAGTACCTTGCAGCACGCGATAGCATGATGTTGTCTTAATTGAACCTAATTAAAGAGAATACGTCACTCGACGGAATTTCAGGTACAATCGTATCAAGACCTTGGATTCCTCGGATTGTAAGTCTTCCAAGATCGCATTCGGGGACGGCCTGGTCCCTTGAGCGTCCCCTCTTGGGGAACAACAAAAAAGGTAGACGGCATAACTCGGACATACCCAAAGAAACAGCTACAGATTTTGAAGTTGTCATAACTCCTGAAGTGCGAGGGATGGTGTGGGACGCAGAGATGGGGAAAATGAAACAGCCCTTGATGCCGCAGCTAATAGAAGTACTACCAAACTGTATCGTCACGTGTAACTGGTGTAAGTAAGCCTGGTAAGCGTATAGTAAAACTGAACCGTGAAAACTGGTAACACTGTACAGAGTTACATGTACACATTCCAATGTAAGTTCTCAATGTCAAGTGAACAGCGACCTGTGGAACATGGAATGCTGAACCTTCGGTATCACTTAACAATTCGGCTGCGTCTTTGGTAGCTCTCTCAGTTGCAGTTACACATCGCTATTTAGTCAAATTTCGCAGGACGCTGAAACGTTATGGACGACCGTAATTTTCACAGCGGCTTATTGTATCAAAGAGCTTTTCTGATTAAGGAGGCAAGTGCCTTCTTCGCGGTTATTTTGATACACTTACCACTACTGTACATGCTGCACAAAGGAATTTTTGAATTCCAGCCCGCATCTGCGGCTTTTGTTTACATGCGCATACACCGGTAGCGTATGTCGCGCTTCCTTCATCGTTCCCTCAAGACTTGTTCTCAGAGTGACAAAGAATGCGAGCTTCTAGAGGAGTGCCATACAAACCCGAAGTTCGATAGATTTCTCACACTTCCGGCAACAAAGACCGTTTACCTATGTGAAGTGGTTGAAGGCTTAACTGCAAAAAAGGTCATAAAGGGTAGAAACAGGGGAGAGGCGTCACAGGACCGAGTTCATTTTAATATCGCGTTGGTGTGTTGATATGCACTGGAATATCTTACCATCGTTGTCGCGGTTCTTTCTGAGGTATAATTTTGCTCATGATGAAAAGTGGTCTTCGACATACTCAGCCTCTGCATGGAGAGGAGGAGGAAGAAACAACTGACGCTGGTGCTTCGTGGGGATATAATGAATCAAATGGAGGCTCTCATAGCTACGACAGGGACGAGGATGACGGATATGACGGACAAGAGGAGGAGGAAGAAGATGACGACAGATACAGTTATGAAGACAGGAGTGGCAGTGAATGTGGGAGCGAGTATGAAGAGGAAGAAGGAGAGGTAGATGAGGAAGATGATTCATCATGTGACTATAGTGATGATGAGGATGAAGGCGAAGCCGGATATAAACCTGGAGGGTATCATCCTGTCAAAGTGAGTGTTTTTTTCTTTCGACGCAGCCGTTCATCTTTTATACGGCTCGGGTACATGCAAGCGTTTAGCACTGGCTTTCAAATATTGTTGAATTGGTGTATGTTTATACTGCAGATTGGCGAAGTGTACAACGAGCGATATGTGGTTGAGAAAAAACTGGGTTGGGGACACTTTTCTACTGTATGGATGAGCGAAGATAAACATAAAGGGAATAGGGTGGCGCTCAAAGTGCAGAAATCGGCTGAACATTTCACAGGTGCGTGCGTTAAGCGATGTCAAGGTACAATGATAGGATGATTCAGTATCTTAAAACAACCTGCAGATGCTGCCTTGGATGAGATCGATATTTTGAAAACTATCAGCGACCGCGCACAACAGGCCGTGGCCGTGGAGAACTCTCCGTTTAACGACATAACCGATATCCCCGTGGTGGGGCTGCTGGACAAATTCGAACACGAAGGTCCACATGGGAGGCACATGTGTATGTGTTTTGAAGTCCTCGGGGACAACCTGCTAAGTTTGATAAAAGCTTACGACTACAATGGCATCCCGAGAGAAATCGTGCGACAAATAAGTCGTGATGTTCTGATTGGCCTTGACTTCCTCCATCGCTGCTGCGGTGTCATTCATACTGACGTGAAGCCCGAAAACGTCCTCATCAATAAACTTCTTCCTCCGGCTCCTAAGCTTGCGGATTTTTTGGAAGAAGATTCAGATAAAGACTCTCCTGACAAGGAAGAACGAACGGGCCGGGGTAGACGCGGTACTCAAAATCAGCATTTAGATGAAAATGGGATACTTGCTAAAGGTTTAAATGTCGCAGAACTTGCCCAGCTGGATTCAGTGAGCGGGGAAGCTCGCAAGAAATTGAAGAAAAAGTTGCGGAAGAAGGCACAGAAAAGAGTGCAAAATGATAAGGGAGACCCGGGAGCAATGGAGACGGTCAATGATACACTCGCTGGCAGGGGAATGGTTTCAATTGCAAATTTCGTGGACCTGGATGAGGGTTCGGGGAAAGCATCTAGTAGCTGTCCACAGAAGAACGTCCACGTTGTAAGAGAAGAGGAAGTCCCAAGCAACCTTCCGAATTGGATCGGAAATGCAAGTTGCCGAATCCCTTTATTTTGCCACGCTGACGACTTCGAAGAATTCTCGTCCACTTTAGGATTATCCTCCAACTTAGAAGATATGAATGGAATTACTATATTCTCTTTTGGTGACCCAGCGTCTGTAGCTGCATCCGCTCAGCCGGCGGAGGAGGGGATTAATAATGGGCTAGAAGAACTCAACCTGGAAGGCAAGAGCAAGCGAGCTAGGAAAAGGGCAAGGCAAAAGCAAAAGAAACGGGTCCAGCAACAGCAGTCCGGTACTTCCTTAACTGCAGCTAACTCCGAGGTATTTGGGATCAGCGTCGAAGTATTGAAGGAACAAGAAGCTAAGAAATTTCGGAGTGCTTTGAGACGACTGCTATCCAGTGATTCTTCCGCTCCGGTAATGCAATCTGCAGAAGAGGACGATATGCGGATGTGTATCATTCATTGTAGTCCCGACGCGCTACTCAGTACTTTGGCCTGGTGTGAGTCCAACATTTCCCGTTGTAATTTCTTTAGCATTCCTCCCGGCCTAGGAATTCCAGATGATCAGCATGTACTTAGCTGGGTCAATGCGCTCAGGGACGACTTCAAACAAGCGTCGAATTTCCGACTCTCCCTTCCAAACAGTTCTTGGTTGATGGTTGGTGTTGTCTTTGAGGATCCATTTTCGACACTTGTAAAAGCTGGTAAGATTCCAATTGCTCCGCCATTGCTAGACCTATTCGCTGACGGCGAAGAGAGGGCTTGTCTAGGAAGCATCGAAAGACGCGTCCAGTTGACGGGATACGCCAGCAACGGCGAGCCGAATTGTATGATGGAGTCTCACAAGAACGCAAAGGCCCTGTTCGATCTGTCTGTATCCGCCGAGGTAGAAGACCTCGTCGGGCAGGTACTCGAGAAGCAGAAGCAGGAGAAAGAAGAACGAGACAAAGATGCCGAAGTCGAGTTCAAGATGGAGTTGGCAAAGTGGGAACGGGAGGTTTTCGGGTTCGCGCCATCTAGTGGAGAGCAACCTCCCATAGACGAAAACGGTCAAGTTGATGTGGGAATTCGGGCAAAGATTGTTGACCTAGGTAATGCATGCTGGGTGGACAAGCATTTTTCTGAAGACATACAAACTCGCCAGTACCGCTCCCCTGAAGTAATCATTGGATTAGGTTATGACGTATCCGCGGATGTATGGTCCAGCGCCTGCATGGTTTTCGAACTCCTGACTGGAGATTTGCTTTTTGATCCCCAAGCCGGAGACGGCTACAGTAGGGATGAAGACCATCTAGCACAGATACAGGAGCTCATCGGTCTGATGCCACGAGACGTTGCCTTATCTGGGAAGTACAGTAAGGACTACTTTCGTCGCGACGGACAGCTTCGACATATCCCTATCCAAGATATGCAGTTCTGGGGGCCTGCAAACGTGCTTCATGAGAAATACGGTTTACCATTGGCAGAGGCTAACTTGATTGAAGATTTTCTACTTCCACAGCTAGTGCAAGATCCTGTGGAACGGGCATCTGCACAACAGGCGTTAGAACATGTATGGATGGCTCCTAATCTTACTCATGAAGAGGTCCTTGACATGTTCATCCAAGATGCGCGAAACGAGGAATCCGATGGCATTGATGTCGATGGAGTAGCAGAGGAAGAGCAAGGGCAAAAAAAGACTTTAAGTGGCACAGAGGAACAGGCGATACTAAAGCATCTCCTAGGAGAACTTGGGCATGCTCAGGAAAACGAAACCGCTTCGGACGGCGCTGCAGCGGCAGCAGGAACAGGCGATAGCTCCGACGAAGATCATCAAGACAACTGGTTGGCGGAGGAAACCCCAAGCAGTGCCGACGAAAACAGTCCATACAAGGGGAGTATAGATACGCTAGTAGCGGGAGTGAAATCCATGGTGCGTCGTAATCGCGAAGAGACGAGCAGTTGAAAGAATTACTTCAAAGGCTTCATGCCCATCCTCTTTCTCATCTCGTTCCAATATTCCGTGGATCCCTCCGGTGCCACAGACTTTGCCGCCTCAGCAGGGGATTTAGACGCATCTGTTTCTGGCCGAGTAGGTTCGTCATTTTTACGTTTACGTTCCTTGTGCTTGTGTCTTTGCTTTGGTTCTGGGCTTCTGCTCTGGCGACGTCTTTCAGAGTCGTGGCTGTTCTCAGAATCTGAGCGAGAGTTTCTCCGGCGGCGCGAGTGTCTCTTGCGACGATCATCGCTGCGGCTACGACTACGGCTACGGCTACGACTCTTCCTATGACTACGCGAACGTCTTTGCCCATTTCGAGATTGCCGTTTGCGATCTCTATGACTCCTAGAGTCTCCACGACGACTCTCACTTCTATCTCGGCTGCGGCTGCGACTGCGTGTATGTTCGGCGTTTTGTTCATTGCCCAATCTCCTCTCACTAGTTCCTCCGGTAGCTTTACGGCTTTCGTCCTGCTTCGAATTCTCCTCTTCCTTGTGATTTTCTGGCCCGGAATCCTCCTTGTTTCCTGTAGTTTGATCCGTTTGTGTTCCATTCGCTGATGATTTAGACTTATCCAAGAGTCCTGCTTTTTCCATAGACTCGAATTCGTCTTGTAATGCGGAGACGCGAGGTTTCAAGTACCCGGCATCTTCCAGTTGATGTCTCTGAGCAGACCAACAAGAACCTTATGATTATGGTTAGTAGCTTGTGTTTCTGACGTCGGCAGGACATACTTTTGGCAATCGCGGTAAGGCAATTCCTAGCACCGTTTCTTTGTGCAACAAGTCGTCTATGAACTCGTCCATGTGCGTGAGAATCCATCCTGTGGATGGAGCAGAATCGGGTTGACTCCAAATTTAAAGTTGACCACAACAAAAGTTCACTGCATACCTTCCGGTGTCCTCATCCTCAATTTTCTGTAGTCGTTGTACAAGGGTTCAAGATACTGGTAGATGTCCTTGGGTCTGCCAACCAAGCGAAGGTAGAATGCCCCCAGTGCTCTAACGTATCTGTAGCACATCAAGCAGCATCACCAATGGGAACAACTTAGCGAGGGTTGCGTTTCATGTTCTACTCACTTACTTGTAATCTTCTTGTTTGATGTACTCTAATACAATATCCTGGTCTGGTTGAATTTGTAGCAGTTTGAGAGTGAGACAGATGAACGGTGTGGGCTTGTGGTTCCCTCCGTATGTGCTTCCTATATACTGAAGTTGCACCGCCTTTTCGAGAAGCGTCTCAGCTGCATATACATTTCATTATACGTGTATGAGGTGAATACGAAACGATGAATTCATTGTCTGTCGTACCTGTGAGGGCGAAGCAGTGTGCTTTCCAATAAAACGAATTATGTATCCGAACTCGCAAAATTTTCTCCACCAGATTCTGCAAATGGAATGGGCACATGGATTCGAGTTGTAAATGAGCCCAATAGGGTCCTTAATAAGCTGTAATATGCACAAACCTGTGGATTGGTTCCATGCACGGACCTCGCCAATGGGTCCGTCGTGTTCACTCCTGCCGACATTTACACTGGGGTTCGTATCCTACACAGTCATCAGTGAATACAATAGAGCACATATCCCTCGGATGACAGTCTATACTATGTCCATAGGAAGATGAAAGTGGCCATAAATGCACCAAATCCTAGTGGCAGAAATGATTGTTGGGTTGAAAACTTCAACTTCGTGAAGGTACGGGGATATAGAACGAGTTTTCGTGTGCATTGTTGACGCCTTTTGAAGAAGTGGACGTGTAGATATAGAGACATTCGGTGAAGGATGCCCGTAATTGCAGCGGCTCGTCGGCTGGTGTTCTTTGGAGCTCCCGGTGTGGGGAAAGGCACGTTCGCAGCGCGCATTGCTCCAATTTTGGCTGTCCCGACGATTTCCACGGGGGATATCATGAGACAAGAGATCAAAGACAAGAGTGAAATAGGCCAGAAAGTGCAAGCATACACGGATAAGGGGGCCCTCGTTCCCGATGAGCTCGTGACGGAGATGATCAAACGGAGAATTCAGGAGCAGGACGCGCAAAATGGATACATCTTGGTACGTGCACTTCTGAAGTTTTTTCCCAAGCTGAGGTCACGTCAGATCGTAGATTTGACCAAACCAGAAGACCGCTCTCCTGTTGGTTTTTCTCCTTGGTTCATCAATTGCTCTTCCTACCGCTGGTCGATGAAGAAAAAGACATCGCTAAAATGGGTATTAGATGGAATTGCAGGACGGCTTCCCGCGAACGGTCCCTCAAGCAAAGTCATTGGACGAGTTTGCTAAAATTGATCAGGTGGTGAATATCGAACTTGATGAGGCAGCACTGAAACAGAAGCTTTTAGGAAGGAGGTACGACATTGCATCGCTGGATTAAGAATAAGAGTCATGGTTTGCACTACGTGCTACATTGTCATCAGAGTGTGTGCCGACTGTGGACGTTCGTACAATGTAGCTTCGATCCAAGATGGTACGTAAGCACTAATTTATGGATTTCGTATTCCTTGAATGTGACTGTTGTTATCCACTGTGTTTCTCAGGCGAATTGGATATGCCTCCTTTGTTACCACAAGAATCCGATTGCAATGTTTGCAAAGGGAAACCGAACCTTATCCAAAGAGAGGACGATACAGAAACTGTTGTCAATGACCGCTTGCGCGTTTACAAAGAACAAACGGAGCCTATTCTGGAACATTATCGGAAAAAGGGTGCGTTACGCTGCACGTCCAGTTAGAATCACTGCGATAGTCACGTGCCTTCTCTTTCAGGTATTCTGCTGGACTTCAGAGTGAAGAAAGGATTAGGTGATATGGATCGCCTCCTTTCGGATATGGGTATTTCCGCTACTGCTGAAGAGGCAGAGGAAGCTCTTCGAAAGAGCACATAGTCTTTGTGTGCAGGCACGTTGAGCAGTCAAGCCGAGATCGCTTTTGTGTGGCAACCTTGTTGCTTTCGTTGTTTCGAACAGGCTACGGTACTTCCGAAGGTTAGTCGGTCCGCTGGTAATACTTGTCTCTCGGCATATTTGTCAGACTCTAACCTAACTACAAATAGAGGTATTTTCATAATGCTGGTAGTGCGGTTAGTAGCTTGTGTGCTAGGAATTGTGTGACCAGTAAGGTTCAGATTCCTTACATGTCATGTGTTCGATACTGGAGCGCTTGGAGCCACAAAATACACATAGCTGTACATGCTCCTGGTCCATTTGCGCTACTCCTTTTCACCGACTTCATTGCACTAGCGTGGCTACATAAAACTGGGTCACGTCCCGAAATTGGTCCGACGGTTGAACAATGTCGATGAACAGCAGTTTCCGCTCCTGTGCGACTTCGGGCGAGCGACACTTTATGCACCAAGGATTCGATTACTCTGGTAAATTAGTGGTAATCTATGGTATAGTTGATTTATTCGACCTGGGAGCGCTGGTGAAAGAGTTGAATGAAAGTACGCTTCCCCGATTTTTGACCGAGCTAACCGTTTCCGGCACGTACGAACACTGTCATTGAACAGCCGTTGGGAGCTATTTTGTAAACCAGAGAGGCGACCATACGTTTTTCCAAGCATTCTAGCAGTGGAAACATTGGTGGCGGCAGCTTGAGTGGGAAGTCATGCAGTGAATGCGAACGAGACTAAGACCAGATTTTGTCGCAAAGACGGTTGAGCGGCATACATGGACCTCTCTCTTTTATTGCTCGAGGAAGAAGCAAAACCAGCATGATAAAGCCACTCTCCAAAGTAAGAGGCCATCGGTCATTGGTTCGTGTACTGGCAATCGTGCTCCTCTATTGCTGTACACTGAACGTGCTGGTGCAAGGGAGCGCTCAGAATGCGACGGAGACCCCTTCCGCAACGATGAGTCCGACGGAGACCCCTTCTGAAACAATGAGTCCTACGGAGACTCCTTCTGAAACAGTAAGCCCAACGGAGACTCCTTCCGAAACAGTAAGTCCTACGGAGACTCCTTCCACAACAATGAGTCCTACAGAGACTCCTTCCACAACAATGAGTCCTACGGAGACTCCTTCGGAGAGCTCGACGTTATCCTCGAGCTCCAGTTTTACTCCAACTATGTCGACATCAAGCACGCAGACCCTCACGTCAACGCCCGGGAGTCCATCCAAGACTCCTACGGTCACCGCAAGTGGGAGCACCACCGGCAGCGGTTCTATAACACCGAGTGCGAGTACTTCCTTCACTGAGACTGCCTCCACTTCTGCTAGTCCGAGCACGCCAAGTGAAAGCTCCAGTGTTAGTGCAAGCCCTTCTGTGACATCTACCGGATCTCCTTCTTCGAGCGTTACAAGCTCCTCTGCCGGGACACCATCTGAGTCTCCGACTAGCTCCGTCACTCTTACTGCTACACCCACTGGCACTCCGACCCCTACCGGCTCCGGTAGTAGTACTGGAACGCCATCGGCCTCCGCATCAAGCACAAGCAGTAGCTCCGGAACAGCAACAGCAACCTCAACGGTATCTTCTACTCCGAGTCGTACGAGCTCTCCCACGAGCACCCCATCATGGTCCCCAAGCCCGTCTATCACTGCGAGCAGTAGTCCGAGCAACAGTGCTACACCTTCTGTATCTCCTAGTAGCTCTTTGACTCCTTCCTCATCAGGCAGTGGAACCTCTACACCTTCCTCGTCTGGAACGAGAACGTCTACTCCATCATCAACTGGAACCGGAACGACTTCGCCCACAGGTACTCCTACGACAACGGGAACTGGCTCCACCACGCCAAGTGAAAGCTCGAGTGTCAGTGCAACCCCCTCTGTAACGCCTACCGGATCTCCTTCTTCGAGCACAACAAGCTCCCCATCCGGGACACCTTCTGAGTCTCCGACTAGCTCTGTAACTCGCACTGGCACACCCACTGGCACTCCGACTCCTACCGGCTCCAGTAGTAGCACTGGGACACCATCGGCTTCTCCATCGCGTACAAGCAGCCCCTCCAGGACTCCAACAGCAACGGTGTCAGGCACAGGGACTGGAAGCGTTAGTAGCTCTCCAAGTAGCAGTCCTTCATCCACGGGCACGAGCTCCTCGACGTCAAGCCACACACCAAGCGTGACAGCGACTCCTTCGGGCACCTCAAGTTCCACACCGACACCTTCTACCACTGCTAGTAGAACTGGAACTCCCTCTCAAACGGCCTCCTCAAGCGGTAGTGGGACAGTAACCCCAACAGTGACACCGACTGGCACAAGTACGGCTAGTTTGACTCCAACGGGAACAGTTACAGTTACCCCCACTTCTTCGGGTACAGGAACGCCCTCGACTACTGCGTCGCCATCTTCAAGTCCTAGCAATACCCCAAGTAACTCGGTTACTCCATCTACCTCTTCAAGTGGTAGTCGAACTCCATCGTGGACACCGTCGACAACCGGAAGCAGCTCGAATACCGCTACCATCACAGCGAGTCCATCCGGAACGCCAAGTATCACTTCTACTAGTTCAACTACTCCAAGTAGCTCGTCCTCGGCAAGCGTCACTTCGTCAAGCAGCAACACAGCCGTTACTTCCAGTAGTACTCCCAGCATGGTTACAGGGACCCCTTCACAGAGCTTTTCAGAAACTCAGAGTGCTTCCTCCAGCGTTAGCGGTAACGTCTCAATGGTAATTAGTGCATCAGGCTCCGTTAGTCAGACGAGCAACGTTACGTTCCCAGCTCCTGTAGAGCCGACCCGATCAGGCAGCGTTACTCCCTCCAGTACCGGGACGGCAGCTGTTAGTACAACTAGTACCCCCTCAGTCAGTGTATCTTCTAGTAGAAGTCCGAGTGACAGTCCTTCTAGTAGCGTGACTGCGAGTCATACTGCGTCTGGCAGTATCACTCCGACGGGAACACCAACGCCTAGTACATCTCCCAGCACGACTGCCAGCAGCAGCGGGACGCCAAGCACTACTCCTTCGAGTACACCAACTCCTAGTGAGACACCAAGCATTACCTCGACACCAAGCGAGACACCCAGTAGGACACAAACACCAAGTAGCACGGCATCTTCCACTTCAACACCCAGTAACACTGCCTCCAATACGGCAACGCAGTCTGTCACCGCCACTCGAACAAGCTCAGTGTCTATGACGGCTTCGTCGTCTCCCACTCCGAGAACCCCCACCCCGAGCAGCACTCGGACACCTACATCAAGTACTGGGGTAAAGGTTTCTCCGACCTCGTCGCCCACTCCTATCCCTTCTCGCATCAAAGATGTTGTTAGTCGCGATGATAGCTTCCTGGTCACTATCTTCAATTTGATTGGCACGCAACCGTCGTTTTTCGACAATCCATCCGTACGCGAAGAGGTGGAGGATTCGATTTGCCGAAGCCTCGGACTAGTCCTGCCGAATAGCTGCCGCATTAGTAGGACTACCGATGAGAATCGACGAATTCTACTAGAGTATCGTAGGAATTTAGTGGATGAAGTCGTTGCAGTTGAAATGGTTATATTTAGCAGTCGGGATGGCCGAAGTACTCTCGACGGCCGGAAAGTAAGGACTGAAGACGGGGACACTACCGACACGGGAAGTATAATCGCAGAGATAGAAAAGAGAATAAAGGAAGAGTCTAGGAGACGTGCTGCATTTACGGAAATTGACTCAACGTTGCAGGACGAGTTTGGATCGGGATTGAACGTTTCGGCCACAGTAGATACTGAACCGGAAATACTCTTCCGACAACCGCTTGTGCCTTCTTCTCTCCCGGGCGATACCGATACAGGTATCTCGGACGACAATTCAGCTGATATTATTGCTGTTGTAGTAGCAGCGGTAGTTGTCCTCGGGGTAGTAATCTTTACGCTCATGACAATCAGAAGGCGCAGACTGCTTCTCATGCATCAGCGGGCTACGAAAGCCAGCGCACGCACTGGACATGCCGATCCTGATTTAGATCCGATGCTAGAGCAATCGGAGTATTGACCACCGGTCAGATATTGTGAGCTTGACCAAGATAAGCTTATTTTCCTTGTATATCTCTTAGGTATATTTGTGGTACAACGCTGTACAGTGTACCTTTCTTGCTCGGATTGTGTCTTCTTCTGTATTTACTTTAATGAACTTATTCCTTGTATCTATCGCTACACTTCTGCTTCGCTTCATTCTAACTACCAATGTGGTACCCGTGGCATGAGCTTCAAAGTTCCATCGAGTGGTCGCGGTCCGTGGGTGAGGAACTCCGCGGTTGAAGCTCTGTGCGACTTCGTCCTGCAGGCTGCGAGTCGCCTGCGAGTCGCTGCGACCTGCTTGGAAAGAGGCGTTCCAAGTAAAGCCGGGTCAGTTTCGCTGTGTACAAAGAACACAGCAGCTCCGACTCCGGCTTGTCATACAGATACGATGTATGTGGAATAAGACACGCCAACTTGTGGTCCAGCGCCTACAGGAAAGACGTGCGACAATTCCCCACTTCACCGAGGAGCAGTTATCGCGCGTTCTAGGACTACAGAGAGCACTGAGTTGACATTTTCGCGGATTTTTGTCCACAACAGCGCCGCGGCAGATTCAGCTCCATCCACAGTCGCGCTCTTCACGTTGAGGGCACGAATAACTATTTGCATGGAAATATTAAAAGTGGAAATCGGTTCGGCGGCTGCACGCCATCCGTCAGCATGAATGAAGCAGTGAACACCTCTCTTTCGATAACGTGTTAAAGCTGGAACCAGGGGTGATGAACTGGACGACAATACAGGTGCTAGCTCTCATCTTGGTTGTGGTACTGTGGCTTCCTACAGTACAGCCACAAAATGGAACCTCGAGCCCGAGTCCCTCAGCCACAGCAACATGGACCCACACAGGCTCTTCGTCCTCTTCGGCCTCGCTCACTCCCTCTTCATCTGAAACTTCTTCAGGAACGAGTACCACATCCAGTAGTAGGAGTCCGTCCGTCAGTGGAACGATGCCGCCCACTCTCACTGGGAGTCCCTCAGCAAGTACCTCGGTTACACCCACTAGTTCTGCCTCGTCGAGTAGTACCAGCACAACGAGCACGACATTGACCGCGACAAGGTCGGCTACCGTTTCCGCTTCGGTCAGTACAAGCAGCAGCGAAACGCCCTCAATGAGTTCAAGTAGCAGTGGATCGCCTAGTGTATCACCGTCGGGCAGTGGAACTCAGAGTAGCTCCGAGAGCCCATCTATAAGCCCATCGCCGACTAGTTCGGTATCGTCCAGTGGTAGCAGTCGTGCGAGTGTGACATCGACGGTAACCACGTCTTCTACGGGCTCATCGTCAGTAAGCGCGAGTGAGCCTTTAAGTTTGAGCCCCTCAAATAGTATAACTATCTCGCCCAGCCCGAGTAGCTCCGAAAGTCCTACTGCAAGTACATCGCAAAGCTCCTCTGTGACAGGAAGTTGGACAACCTCGGCTTCGTCATCAGTAAGCTCGACTAGTAGTGGATCGCCAAGTGTCAGTATGAGCCCGTCAAGCAGTATGAGTGTGTCGTCAAGTCCTTCGATGTCTTCTTCATCGAGTCCGAGTGTTTCTGCGAGTCCGTCTACAAGTCCATCGGGAAGCTCGTCGATGACAAAAAGCCCGTCTAGCTCTAGCTCGGTATCATCGAGTAGCAGCAGTAGTGTGAGTGTGACATCGAGCGTGACAACTTCGAGTACCGGTTCTCCATCGATAAGCGGGAGTAGTAGTGGATCGGCGAGTGTCAGTATGAGCCCGTCAAGCAGTATGAGTGTGTCGTCAAGTCCTTCGATGTCTTCTTCATCGAGTTCGAGTGTTTCTGCGAGTCCGTCTACAAGTCCATCGGGAAGCTCGTCGATGACAACAAGCCCGTCTAGCTCTAGCTTGGTATCATCGAGTAGCAGCAGTAGTGTGAGTGTGACATCGAGCGTGACAACTTCGAGTACCGGTTCTCCATCGATAAGTGGGAGTAGTAGTGGATCGGCGAGTGCCAGTATGAGCCCGTCAAGCAGTATGAGTGTGTCGTCAAGTCCTTCGATGTCTTCTTCATCGAGTCCGAGTGTTTCTACGAGTCCGTCTACAAGTCCATCAGGAAGTTCGTCGATGACAACAAGTCCGTCTAGCTCTAGCTCGGTATCATCGAGTAGCAGCAGTAGTGTGAGTGTSACATCGAGCGTGACAACTTCGAGTACCGGTTCTCCATCTGT
>LVLI01000413.1:0-14436 GCA_001687465.1 Halocafeteria seosinensis
ACCTTAACCAAACTTTGAGCGTTGTTAACGATACGTTTATGAAGGACAAACAGAAGAAGTTGTTTTGTAGAAAAGTCCATTGGTCCCGCGGGGTTAGCATTACTTAATTGAGAAGGGTCATATTTAAGTGAAAGTTGAATTTGACCAGCTCTTGAGTTTGTTTCAAGAGAATTACGTAAAACAGAAGCTGGGGCATCTCGTAGAATCTCAGTTGAAAGACATAAAGGAGTGTGATGTTTCTTAAAAGTTTCAAAATCAAGCATACCTTGACCTCCGACATCTGTAAGCATATTATAAAGTTTACGATATTGCTGGTAAGCTGTTTCTAATCCTCCAGAAACTCCGCCTCTCACCCCTATTTCTGTATTCTGTACTTGAACGTTGTAGGACATTATCTGTTTTATCAACTACCATAGCAACTAAACCTTGGATATTGGACAATGGAGCAGTGATAACAAAACTATTCTCTTCAGCATTAATAAGTGGTTGAGTGATAACCTGAACTGTATCATCTAGAATCATTGTTAAACCGGTCTCACTCTCAGTAACACTTTGATTAAGACTATCAAGAATAGAGACATTGGGGTAAACTTGGTCAGCTAAAAATTTAATACTGTGAAGCTTATACTTTGGGTCACCAGTAGCTCCGGTTCTTGCTGGGTCCATAATTCTCTTAGCTGAAGGTAGTTTAATCTTAAATTCATATTCAAGCATACCGTGCTTAAAGTTAGAATTTCGGAAGAAACTTAAATGGTCAAGATGAACTAATGCTTGAAATCGTTTACCGTCATCGCTACGAATCCATTCAATATCTTTGTCTTTCCACATTCTACGTTTTTGTGCTGTATCAAGTGCGTCTGCTGTTTCAACATACAATCCGTCTTGTAAAGCTCTTACAGGTTCATATTTATGAGCATAACTTCGGTATTTGTAAGATTTAAGTAACGCGTTAGATTCCATATCGTAATGATTCTGACTAGATGTTCCAAGAATTAAATGTTGACTCCATCTTGCCCCGTATTTTCCAGTAGTTTCAATAACTTGATTTCCTTGAAGAACTTCAACATCGTCAAACAAACAATTCATTCCATCGCTGAATTTATATTGAACAGCACCTGATGAGTCAACCGCTGTATTTTCAATATCAATTAAGAAACTGGAAGTGGTAGTATCTAAGAGAGAACTATGAGATTGCCATTTAATTGAAATCTCTTCGTCTGGATTGTACGGACCGCGTGAGCCAGTAGGATTAATTTCCACTTGGAGACGAGAATCTAATTCTTCTAGAACTTGAAAATTATCAGGTCTCAAACGAGGGTCTAAATGAAATTCACTTTGTAAACTTCCAGTAGCTTCTTGTTGATTTGGTTGTTGATTAAGAGTTTCAGCCATTGTTTTCTTATATATACACTCTGTGACAAACTAAAATAGCTCTTTTTCTTTACTCTTTTTCTTTTTAAAAGAAAATTATTTTCGCTTGTAGGTTTTACGTAGGTAAGAAGGTTGTAGTTTGAAGCTACAATGACCGAGGCGTCATTGAGCAAGGAAAAAGTAGCGTCAAAAAGAAAACGCTAATTGTTAGTGAGTTCTTCAGACTGTTCATTCACTTTATTAAAATACTCCCAAGCTAAATTATACTTTTCTGGATTAATAAATTTACAAAATGTTAAGGCGTATAAACCATAAAACCAATTACCAATATATTCACTGAGGCATTGCTTCCGCTCCTGAGACGATTGAAGAATCTCTTCCTGATGTTCTGTTAGAGTCATTATTAATACTTTCTATTATACATTCACTACCAAAGTTCTTTTTATTTTCTTCACATTGTTTAGCATTATTAAACATTAAATCCATATAACTTTTAGGTAAATATTGACCAAGTCCACAAATGTTTAAACTATTTATGTCAAGGTTTTTCTTTTTTAGAGTTTCCTCCATTTGTTTTTGTTCCTGATAAAACTTTTTATAATGCTCATAATCTTCAGGAACATAGCGCTGTTGTTTTAATTTTGTCTCTTTCTGTTTTTGGCGTTTATAAAATCCCATTTCTATATATTCTATCTATATTCTCTAATGCAATCTTTCTATAACGATTTCTATATCGTTTTGTTATAGAATTCAATTTAGAGTTAAAAAGAATTTCTATATAGTATATATAGAAAAATGTCAAACGAAATAGACTTTGACGAAATCAATAAAGAACTTCAAGAATCAACTCAACCTTCCAATCAATCGTCTAATCAAAATATAAACTTAACGTTTGACCAACTCCAGCAACTCTTAAAACTTAATCAAGGTCAGCCAACTCAAACCCAACTAATTCAAGAACAACCTCAAGAAAGTACTCAACCACAACAACAACCAAAGAAAGAAAAAAAGCCAATGAGTGAGAAAAAGAGATTAGCTATTGAAAAAATGAAAGAAGGTCGTAGAAAACAATTAGAACGTCAACGAGCAGAAAAAGAAGCTGGAAAACAATCAAATCATCAAAATAGTTATCAACCGTATATGACCCACGAACTTGATATTTCTAACCCACCTCAGATTCCTAGTAGTTATAATCCTCAAATTACATATGTTCCACCGGAACAACTCTATCCAAATTATCAACCTCAGTATTATAGTCCCCAGCAATATCAACAACCCCAAAACCAAGGACAAATTTATGATTATTCAAATTATATTCCCCCACAACCAGTTCAACCACCTCAACCAATTCAACAGCCTATTCAACAGCCAGTACAACAACCAGTTCAACAGCCTCTTCAACGCTATCCAAAAGTTTCTCAATTTCAATCAAGTAAGCCTACTGATGTCTTCTCACAATTAGGTTTTAAATCTGCTAACACCAAACCAGCTACTAAATCTAAAACTGAACCAAAGCAGAAAGAAAAAGTTGACCCAATGTCATTTTTCCGTTAGGCTCTTTTGCTCAATAACGCCTCGGTCATTGTAGCTTCAAACTACAACCTTCTAACCTTCGTAAATCTACAAGTGAAAATAGTTTTCTTTACTCTTTTTAAAAAGAAAACTTCTAGTAGTATAAGTTAAAGAAAAATGAGCTTCTTTAAGTCATTAAAAAAGAAAGGTAAATCTTTGTTTAACAAATTTAGAAAGATTGGTAAGAAGGCTTCAAGTTCAGCTAATAAATTAGGTCGCCGAGTCTTTTCCAAACAAATTTTTAATCAGAATGTTGTTAAGACACTTACGCCTCAAGAAAAGCTAGCTGTTAAATTAATTAACCAGAGTTATCAAGCAACTGACCAGAGAGAGCGTAGTGTTGATGGATTTGAATATCAAGAAAATATTTCACACACTACAACAGCTGTTTATTGGAAGGGGGAATTTTTGGAATTGACCGGACAAAGTTTTCTTTTTTCGAACGTAGCCTGATTCGTTGGTCAAAGTTTCGAATATAGCCGACCAGGGTAGCTGTAATTGCGAGAATAGTCGAACCGGGTACGCACTTTTTCGAGTATGGCCAATTATAGGAATTACTTACCGACCATAACCGAAAAACAACTTTCCAATCACTGAGTATGATCCGATCGTCATCGCATGACTTGTTCCGTGCCTCAGGAGCTTCAGCCACAATGTGCATCAATGTATTTTTTATTGGGAGGGCTTATTTAGATGTTATTGTGTCGCGCTGCACGGACAATATTACTTGAGAAAGTTCCGGAAGCTGTATGTGGGAGGAGACTGAATGGGGAGGGGGAGGAGGGCTGACCCCAACCAACGCTTGAGGCATGTTTGCTATTGTTGAGCGTACGTTTGGTATTGATGCTTCGTGCGCAGGTAGTAAATTGGTCAATGCATAACTGTATGCGTTCCGTCCTCTTTTATTTATTTACAGGTGCTGTAGCGAAGCTTATGTGGATGAGGGAAAGCGCCTGCAACGTAGGGCCTACAAAAATCCATCTATTATCGTATTGCCTGGGAAACACTTAGTAGGAAAGCATGGTGCATGTTTTGAGAAATTGCAGATAGGAGGCTATGGAAGTTTTATTGTGGCAACTAAGCACTGCTTGGGTGATTGGACGTCGGCGCCGAAGTACCTGCTGTGCGTGTTGAACCCGAATTGGCAGAAGTCACTAAGGCCGGAGTTAAGCTTGCGCATGGTTGGTTCATGGGACACATTGGACTCCTTCTATTGTGGCCTCTTCGTTTACATTGGCTACACCGCACAGTCTTCCTTCTTGCCTGCTCATGGATGCCCTCTAGTCGCTGATTGTTTGGTGGTCTACCGGGAGGATTTGGGGCTACGGGAGGAATTTGTAAGAGTTGGTTGGCGAGGTGTCTGTTGTCCGCGACTTCTCCGATATGTACATTGTCGTACTGGATGTTTTCAGGAAACTGTAGTTTCCACAAGTCTACGGAGAAGTGGTTGTGGGCGAAGATACTGTTGTTGGGTATTCCAACTGCTCTGGTTGCGACATAAATGTGTGGACAAGGCTGCGCTTTAACTTCGGGGGCTCCACATGAACAGTTCAACGTCGCTAAGTTGACTTCACGGTGGCATGTATCTCCATGTAGTTGGACTGACGGCTGATTGGTGTTTGAGCCCCAAATTCGTGTTGTGGCAGCGTAGCGACGACGGGTTTGCTCCAGCGACTGTACGATTTCCTCTCCGGCGGGAGTGAGAGTCTTACCCTCCTCAACTGCTTTGGAAATGGCGTTTTGACGTTTGCGAAATCGCGTCGCTTCACCATGCACCAAGGTGATGAGCCCTTCGAAGAAGGTACACCTCCTTACGGGGACCATAGCTTCGTTCATCGATTCCACGACGCTAGAGCTATGGTACCCCATTGTATTAACCCTAGACGAGCCTTCGCGTCGGTGTGCCTGGAACAGGAACTGCAGATGTGGAGAGACCTGCATGATATGGTTTACCTGATTGGCAGGAGCATCACCTTCTAGTTTTCCGATAGCAACACTGTAGTCTTCGGTGTTGCAAGCCGTCACCGTATGCTCATACAGTTTTTGCAGTTTATATCCCGAACGCCCGAATCTCTTGACGAAGTTATCTTTCCTATGTTTCGAACATAGGAAGGGAAACGCTTCCTCATTAACATTTGTGAATGCTGATATTTCTCCCTTGTCAGCGTCCATAATAAAAGTTGTGTTGCAGTGATCAATTTCCGGAAATTTTTCCTTCACGAAACTGAAAAACTTCTCCCAGGAGCTTTGGCTTTCGTTGTAGAGTTGAAACGCGGCCCCAACTAGTATCGCTTCTTTGTTTGCGCTTATTCCCCAGAGGGAGTAAAGAAAACCTGAGTCGTTCAACATATGCGCCGCGTCCGAGAAAAAGACAGGTGCCATATTGTCTATATTCGTTGTCTTTGGAGAGAACCCGAGGAAGGACACAAACTTAGCGTCTTCGTGAAGATTTAGTACGTCTTCCTCATTCTCACGTATGTCATGATGGACCGTTTCCTCGCTAGAGAGAGCCCTTCCCAGCTGTCTTTCCAATTTCTGTCTCCGCTGTCTCTCTTTTCGCCTAGCAATGGAGTTCATCTCGTCTTTGTTGATGGTCTCATACCTACAGTGATGTCCCCTGCCCCGAAGAAGTTCAGCCAACGGAGGTACTAATTTGACGTTGGCCTCCGGATTTCCCAATTTCATGGAAAACGCCTCCTTCTTCACTTTCGATAGCAGAGTTCCGGAGAGCTGAGCATGTGGAGGCAGGAAAAGCGCCAAATGCTGTTTTAGGAACTGATTAGACATCCTGACGCCAGGGTGATCTATGAGACTGACGATCTCGAAAGCAAGTTGTCTACTAGAATACGGCACTTGCTTTCGATTCCCATGAGCCCTGGATACGGTTGTCCGCTGTGGTGGGTGACATTCACCCACTTTCCAAGGCTTCTCTGCAGTTGATATCTTTCTATTGATTCCTCCAGCTAGCGCAGGGTGTCAAGTAACATTCGAGCACATACCCGGAGAACCCTTCGGAGAAAACGTGGCTTTCAATTGCATGTGGTCCTCTGCAGTGGTTGATACCACCTCATACACTGCAGGCAAATTTGTCGTTGGTATGGGATTAAGCCTGGTTCTGCTTCTGTTTACACATTTAAGAATCAATTCAGCTTACCTTCTGCGTTCGCTTTCTTCACCTTCGGAATCACTCCAAAATAGCAGCACGCTTCGGCGAACAGCAGCTCAACCTCGCACCGCCATAGGAATCTGTCGCCTTTGTGGACGAAGGTCGGGAGTCCATCTTCGGGACGGCAATGGTAACGTGCAATTTCAGCGTAACTTTTCAAGCGCAGTTGCGGCCCAGTTCTTCTCTCCAAAGCCAGGTGGCTGCAAGCCATCGGGCAATTGTTATCCGGCAACCCCTGGTGTGCCGCAGATCTTGCTTGCGCACGTGTATCAGGGTTTTCTGCCGCTGGCTGATGGGAACACCTCGCTATCGAAGCCAGAATATCTGACATTACCATGAGAATCGACGTACACCAAAGTTGAACACAATGTTTGAATGTGTACAGTATTAGTAGCTTACGTGCTATATCTTCTTCTTCTTCTATTTCTTCGTATTCATTTTCTCTTTCGTGAAAGCTTCCATCATCCTGCATCTGTGTAGCATTGTTGTTTTCTCCTCTGCTACGTCCGTCCGCGGTGGAACCGCGGCGGCGGGTGCTTCGGGTGTTCATCTCGAGATTGGTGAATGAATCAGGATGGTCAACGTGGGAATGGTACTAAGCTGAAGTAACTAAGAAATGCTTTTATACCGGTTGTGCTGTACTTATCGTCCTATTGTAGGCTATAAGTAAGAGTGGGGGCTCAGACGGCTAAACTCGAAACTTGAAGTTTGGCTTGTAGGTCATAGTCAAAACAAACATTCAAAACTTCGGCTATGTCCGGGATTTTCACTTTTGATTTTATACCTTTCCAAGTTGGACTAAATATGATAATGGTTCGCAAAGCCATGACCGAACTCGTTGCTGGATTATCAAGCTGGGCAAATGACTGTCATGATCATAGCGAGGAGGAAACTTCCCCGCTCTTCGTTACAGGGACATCCGGTATGGGAAAATCTGTAATAGTCTGGCAACTTATGCAGAACCTGCTAGCACAAGGGTTTTGTGTTGTGTACTGCACGAAGGACGCTCATAACCAAGGCGAAGCATTTAGTATACGAAAGACCGATAGGAGAACCTCTGTTAAGGCTCTTGTAGACACTCGCCGTCTACCCCATTTACTTGAGGAGCACGTAGGCGATAAAGTTGTCCAGATTAAAGACGGACATTTGTCCACAGGCATGGCAAGCATAAGTGTCGGCTGCGTTTTGTATGTATCCTCGATAAAGGATAAATGGTTCAAGGAGAAAACAAAACGGGCCGACGCAAGGATCTATTACGTTCCAAAATTTTCCAAAGAGGAAGTGCAAATGTTTGCAAGAATACAAGATCCATTGCTAGCTGAAGGGGATCCAATGGAAACCACTCCAAATGAGACTGAAATCAACAGGAGATTTGAGGATGTTGGTGGTTGTCCACGGTTTTTGTCGCAGAGCAACCGAGCCTATATTCAGACCTTGGAGGCACAATTACGTGCGGTTAAAGCTCTCGAGCAGCACCCAACAGGGGAAGCAGATCCGCTAACTAAAACAGGGGACGATCCTTCTAGATTTATCGTTCATATTGGAGTTCGCTGTGGGTAAGAGCAGGAAGTCAACGACACTCTCAAAAAATACGCTATTCCTGTTAGAATGGTTGGCTCAAGCCGTGTGGCCCGGTTGATGACCGCGTACCACAGTTACCGTTTGTACTCGCTCTCCTCCGCGCTGACTAGCATTGACTCGCGAACTCGTGGCCACTTATTTGAGATGAGGATCATCCAATTTGCACAGGATGAATTCAGTTTTGCCGATGTGGGAACCCATGGTAGAATCACCATTCCACCGACCACCGCAATACATGTGCTAAATAGTACGGTCGATGCAAGTACGTTAGGTTTCACTTCGCGACAGTTCTGTGTTCCGGTGGAGCAAAATTTCCCTGTGAATGATGCCTGGTCAGCGCACTGTCTGATACAGGTGACTGTTGCTAAACGACATGCCCTCGATTGGTCAAATGCTACATTTAGGAAACTATTGCAGCAAATACAGATTGTCCGGCAAAGAAACAATATACGTGGACAAGTTCCTTTCCTGTTTTTCGTTCCCGAAACTCAAAGCTGCGTCGCTCAGGAGATTAGCAGCCGAGATGTTGAGGTGGATGTACTATATGTCGTTCAATGTCTGCTTTACCGGAAGATATAGAAGCTTCTTATAAAGAGGCTAAATATGGCGAGAGTGACAACGACAGGGTAAACGGACCCATCGTTCTCAAAGGGAAGCGCGTGACGGTTCATTGGACGGAGTATGAGACAAGACGATCGCAACGTTTGTTGAACGCCCAGCACACTGGCCAGACCGCTACGTAAATTTGAGGGAAACCGGTTCCGGACGCCGTATTGTTCACCACTGTATTAAGCATAATAGTGCCTCCCCTTCTTCCGGAATAGGTTTTACATACGTTTAGACAATCATTACACAATGTTAGCATTGCATTGCAAGGCGAAATACCCTTACTACCCAGCATTGATGAAGCAGAGACACGGCGAATGTATTCGAATGGGTCAACAAAAAGCACCAAGATCTTGAAGAACTGGGCCCGCCAAAACGAACCCCTCATGGTCTGTCTGTGGATGAGTTGTACGCTCCTATACCTGAAAAGTCTGATTCTAAGCAGGGGCTTAGTTTGTCTACCTCGAACTTCCATGATCACTTCGGTAGAATTACTTGAGAATCTCATTGAGAAACCTGACCGAGACTCTGTCTGTGGGCACTGAGGAACAGCTTGAGAGATATTCCCATTTTGTATCAATGAAACATCCATTACTATATGAGCGTTACAGTCGTTCAAATAAGTTGGTAACATCTGGGTGTTACCTGGACTTTTGCACAAGTCATTTTGGGGACTGAGTCACTGAAACAAAACGTACTGGGTCAAAAACTTCTGTAATCCACCAATGTACCGCATTATATTTTAGTTCTTCTACTGGTTTGGTCCAGACATTCCCGTATAGTGTGGAGTTATTAATTCCTGGCATTTGCTGGACATATTGCTGCAGTTGACTTCCATTGAACCAAGTTTCTGTGTCAGCATACCTGACCCAACGAACCGCAACAGCAACGCGGCTCTTTGTTAACCTATATGTCCATACTTTTCATTCTCTACAAATTTAGGAGTATTCGGCATTCTAGTAAATTGAATGCTCTTTAAGACAGTAGGAACAAGTCCTGTATACATCCGTGGAGTGTTGAAACTTTGAAAGACAGCGGTCCATTGGACCATGGACCATGGACCAGTCGCTTCCTTTCCAGGTTATGACGTCTCTTGGCATTGTTGTTTCGCAGCTCGATCATGGTGTGTAAAACCAAAACAGTGTGTTATTTTGTCCTCTCTGCTGTTGTACAGTATAATATTATACCTTATAAGCAGCATAACAGGAACTTTTCCCCTCTTTTCTTTTTCCTTTTTCGCCACGACCCGAGACGTGCCGTCCGCCTCAGTTCTTCGTCCCTCTTCTCTCCTGGCTCTCGTTCCCCCTTCCCCATTGGTGTCTTCCCAACGTTCCATTCCGTTTTTCGCCTATTTCCCTTCTTTTTTGAGCTTTATACAAAAGAGAATGGCGGATAATAAGGCATCCGCTAGCCAGGGAAACACTGGGCCTTCTGATGAAACTGTTTGTGATGAGCGCACTGGAAAGAGAGCGGCTCCTGCTGGTACTGTAAATCCGGCTGAAAGCAAACGCAACAGAACAGAAGGCGAGCAAGGGGACGAGCAAAAAGAAGGCCAAGGTTCCGCCGACAATGACAACTCTGGCGAAGGAGGAAGGGGAAACAATAAATTCACGGATTCTCTGAAAAACCGGCTACTCCAATGGTTGGACGATTACATCCAACGCAAGGGATTGAAGGTGTCTGATGACTGGAAAAACGCCATTCAGGAAGAGATCGAGGAAACCCAGCACTTGAGCGAACACCCTTTTGATAGCAAAGACGACCTCAAGAACGCGTGTGTCGTCAAGATGTCTTCCGAAGACACTACCGCCGTCGTAAATTATATTGGAGGGGCCATGTATGCGTGGTTGCAACAGCAGGGAGCTGGTAAGCAGCAGGGAGCTGGTAAGTGGGAGCACCAAACAGTGGTTACCCACAATAAGCATGAGAAGGGGTGGAACGGGGTGTTCTGATGTAACCAAAGTACGCGGCAATAATGATATGGTGTGGCAAGGTGATACGATGATGCACAAAGGGCAAGGTGTACCATGAGAGTCTTTTCGTCGACTTGACGGTGAACCCTTGTTGCTCTGTTGTTTCTTCCTTTGTATTGCTCGAAAATTGAGGGACGGGTAATGGGGGCTGTGCTATACGTAAACAAGAAGCAGGGAAACTAGGGAGAGCTGCTTTTGTTACTGTTAGCTGCTCGATTGCTCTCAGTTCTCCTGCTAATTTAAATTTGAATCATGTTTCCACTTCCCATTTCCCCGCAGGTAAGTACACTCAGAATCAGAAGGAGAATGAGCTGCTTTTCTTAGATGGTTTTGGGTGAAAATACTTCTTCGCCTGTATGACTTTGCTTTGCTGTTTACAGGCGGCGGAGGCGGCGCAGGTCCGAATAGCGGAGGTGCAGCTGGTAAGTCAACACTGAGAACCAAATGCCGAAACCTCTGCAAGAGGAAGATTCATTGACTGGTACATTACGTATGATGTTGTTGCGATTTATCATTTATCATTTTGTTACAGATCCAGGTGGAGCAGGTTAGTAAATGCTGAAGGTGGAAATGTGGCGTCTGTTGTGATTTGATTGCTGCTTCATACTGTTGTCTTGAACAGCAGGAGCAAACGCACGGTTTCACGCAGAGAACATTCCCGAAGTGGTATTATATTCTAGTTCCGTCGAGTTGGGCCTGACGGCGACGTTTTTAAACCAAGAATGGGCGGTTGAAAAAATTGCGAACGGTATGACTTCGTTTGCTGAGGGTGTGTGGCGAGGTGTTGCTAAAAAGCACGGAAAGGCGCATCTGAATGATCTATACCTTCCGAGCTTTTCAGTGGTTAATATGTTCGGAAGTGGGAAAACCGAACTATTGAAGCAGGTAATTTTGCAGCTGAACCGACGAGGCTCCATAGAATGGACAGACCTGAAGAACAAACCCTATGCTGTGGGTGCATGGCTATGCTACGTTGACGTTAGGGTAGTCACTGCCAACATTCGGAACGTGCATCTGCCTACGACAATTAGTACGTCCCTTCAATGTTCCCGGTTAAGGTTAGGGTGGTTCGAGTCCATTATAAACAAAACGTGTGCGTATTGTGCCTTTTTCTACGACACAGAGTTAGTTAGATATTGTGCTGTGATGTCGGCACTAGCGAGGGCTGTTCGCGTGAGGAACGCTGAAGAGGACCGTGCTTCCAGCACTACTTACGCGTATGAGCCAGTCCTTTCGGAGCAACAAAAAGAGACCTTCATAGAACAAGGAGCGAAGCTTTATACGGAGAGGTTTGAGCTTGAATCCCTGTTCAGGCTATTTTGTGAATTGACCACCGGGACGACTACAGAAAGCGAAAGTGGTAGCGGGAGTGAACGTCGACTTCAACATTTGCTTGTGGTAGTAGATGAAGCCGCAGATTTGCCTCCGCCGCAAGGAGCGGAGCCACCGGTACTAGCTCAAGCGGCTGTGGCGTTTTGGGAGTGCATTGACCCGTGGTACGAATTTGAAGGAGCCGTTTTCGGCATACAACTTGCTTTTGCGTCAAAGTTGGTAGATTTATGTACTTTGGGCAATCGGCAGCACAATTCCCCGCGCGATGTAGTACCGGTGCCCATGCAACTGCTAGCTCCCGCGTATGTATCAGAGCTACTTCCTGTAGAAATGGCACTGCTTCCGGCTGACAAAATGCGCGTGGCTAACATCCTATTCGCCGAGACAGCTGGAGTTCCTCGACTGATACAATATTCCATCGACGGGATGTCTGACAGCAAGCTGAGCTGCATCGTTCCTGAAGTCATCCACAGCAAGTGTGCCGAGCGCATGGCGCAGTGGGATTTCCTTCTTCCCTCTATCGGCCCGGTTTTCGATGTTCTATGCTGCATGTCTAGAATGAATGTACCGGTACTGTATGATACTATGCTTGGTCAGGTTGTTGATCACTTCAGAAAGCATGTGCCTGTGCCAGAGAGCTGGCGGACCCTTGACGAAGCCACTCGCCAGTCCAACTGTGTGGAAATGAGTCGGTTACACTCGTTTTATGTAACTTCGCTGGACCGCAGAATTGTCGGAACGGAAGTGTGGTTACTTGCTATGCCCCATGTATTTCTTGAATACGTGCTGAGACAACCGCGTCACCGCAGTGGGTTGCCAGGTCTGAACGGCATTGAAGAACACATCCTTACCTCGCAGACGTCAACAGGCGAAGTCGAGTTGCTTGAGCAGGTTGCTCACAAGATGATTTGTATTTCCCTGAATATATGCAACTATTTGCAGCTTGAGTATCCTCTACACAATGCGTTACCGATGCTACGACCGGCGCTTGCCGGACGCGGACTTGTTTCTGAAGATATCAAGACCTTGCCGATTCCGCGCTTGAAGGACGGTGAGAAGATGGCACCGCGGAACACAGGCGATCCTTCAAAGCAAGATCTGGAGATGATAAGGTCGATCAATCTGGGGACCGGGCGTTTCGACCACCATATTAGTAAGGTGTCCGTTCCTTATATTCTGAGAAAATTTCCTAGACACAGGCTTCTTGTCCCAGTGGCTAAGTCACCATCGTTTGACGGTCTCTTGACCCTTGAACAAGATGTAGGGATATATTGTGGACTTGCCCTTCAGGAAAAGCACTACGACGTGACGATGCTGTCAACTGAAAAACTGGGCGAGGAAGTAATAAAAGCTGTATCCCCTGATATGGCAGCGATGGAAGGATGGACGTTCACTGTTCTTTTCTTATCTGGAACGTTTGAACACTCACCCTCAAACCCTAGCTCGGAAAGTCAGGCCACGCCTGGAGAGCGGAGATCACTTCGAACCCAAAATCAAGAAGCATCGCCAGCAGGCGCACCAGAAGAAGCTCCAGCAGAAGCTAGTGTGTCGTATTCTGAAAATTGTAACCCTTTATGGCCATATTTGAGTAGGCATGGTGATACTCCAGAGAGTGACTTTGCCTTAGGAGAGTTCGGGGAGCTATATCTTGCGCCAGGCAGTGTGATTGCTGTCCCAACCGGTGAAAAATTCAACCTCCCGCGCAACGTCGACGTCGTTGTCATGGACTGTGCTGCGATGTCGCGATGGCTAGGTGGAAAGATCAGCCAAGAGCTGTTTCCTAACCTATCTAAGGTTAATCCGAAGGAGAAGCCACGACAAGGACGTCGTCAACCACAGCAGACCAAGCGCGGGCGTACTGCTACGTAAAGTCGTGCCACAACCGTGGTCACCTCGAATGCACAACGTGCTTGTATTGTCGTCGTCTTTGGAATAGCCTTACCGCATTCACCATGTACTGCGCATTATCGCTGCAAACTGCAGTAAGTTGGTTGGGGCTGATACCGTTCTCCTGCAGTACTGTGTCCATCATTTCATCTACGGATTCCCCAGAGTATGAGTCTGGTGTCCGAACCGACAGCAAAATGGGGTGCTCAAAGTAAGCAGATGTGATCATCAACAGAAAACCGCTCATTTTGAGCAGTCTCAGCTGAGATTCATCTACTACCAGAGTCAGCTGCACATATCGCAGAAAAATTGGAGAATTTCCAGTTAGATCGATGCTTTAGAAGCCGTACTTACCGGGGCATTTTGCTCAGTGAGCTCTCGTCGGATTGCACTTGCAATCACCTTTACGCATGAAGGTACATGTGTGTTTGTTATGGTCTTTCGGTTGAAAGATCGCGGGTATTGGATGAGTGATGAAATACCAGACAGACGTGCTAGTTGCTCTATTTGGGAGGGATTTAATCCGATCCCGAGCAATTTTCCGGAAAGAAGCGAGGTTTCAGCACACACACACAAATGTGACAGATAGCCCACCGGCCGGGAAGTTGACCACATCCTCTTAACGAGGAGCGGTATGCGCCCGTGTTAAGCAGCGACGGGCCCGCTGTTCCTGCAGCCTTGCTGACATGCGCCGTGAGGAACACAGCACTGGTTAAGCTCAGGAGGCATCGGGGGAGGAGCCATGCCTGCGCCCACAATGTCAGAGGTACCGACAAGGCTCAGTCTGGCAGGAGAAGACCCTGACCCTGCCACAGCGGCGCCAACGCCAAGACCGGTTGCAGCAGCGCAGGCAGGATGAAGTGTTGTTCCCGACGCAACAGTTGTGACCAATGACAAGCCTCCACCTGACGCGGGAGGGGGCTCCCCAGAAATTCCGTCCACCTCATT